>SSNS01000090.1:1403122-1613336 GCA_006937985.1 Aphyosemion australe
TTTCTGAAAATTTGAAGGATTTGAAGCATTTCCCATTCATTTCAATGGGCTGAAAAATCGCAGAAAAAGCTGAATATCTCCTAAAATATTAAACGTATCAATACCAAAAGTAATAGCCGGAAAGAGCTTAACGAGCTGAACGATTTGATACCAAATTTGCTGAAATAGCTGAAAATGTTAAGGAGTTGAAAAGGTTCAAAAAAGTGTACGGAAGCAGAATAATAAGAAGAAGAAGAAGAAGAAGAAGAAGAAGAAGAATAATAAAGAGAAACAGGAAAACAATAGTTTGAATGCTTAACAGCATTCAAACTAATAATAAAGAGAAACAGGAAAACAATAGTTTGAATGCTTAACAGCATTCAAACTAATTACTTTTATTCTTTCACGTAACAAATAAATGCTTTTCATGATGCACGGATGAAGTTCATCATGAAAATAATTGCATCATCAGGCTCAGTGTATGAGACTGTCATCCTTCAAGGTCACAGCTCATTACAAAATTACAAACTGTCTAAACTGAACGAGGAAATAGTAATACAAACTGTTCACAAAATGCTGCTTTACACTCCAAATGCCATTAAATAATCGACTTTCCTGCCTGTGTTGCAATAATCAGGGTTTAAAAATAAAGGTGTCCAAAATGTTGCCTTTTCTAAAATCTATTCTTCTGTTGAGGAGCATCATGAGGTTTGAGAAACTCATAACTTGGACCTCTCTTGGTTTCATCTGTAATGTTGATCTGCTTCCCCGAAACTGCAGATCTGCTAAAATGTATCATGAAAATGGCATTTGACACAGTTGGATACTGTACTTTATATTTTTAGGAAAAGGTTGCAAAAGTTTGTGCATCAATTCACACAAAGTATATTCTTCTTACCATTCTCCCATTCTTCCACATAAATTCCCATATGTGTGGAAATAATCTTTGCTGTAAACATAGTTAAAGAATGAATTATATGTCGTTTACAAAATATGCTTAAGTCTTTTAACCAGATCTTTTCTTAGCTGCTATTTTAAAACATAACTTTACCAAGATAAAAGATATTTAACCAGATCTATTTATGTTCTAATCTTTACAAGATTGTTGGCATTGTTCCTGTTTTCCTTCAGTTCTTTTATTACTTTCTCTAAATTATTTTTCTTTTCTGATCCATTTCATTTCCACCCCTCACAGGTGTGTGTGGCCGTATGCCGCTGGGTGTGTGCGTAACTATGCTGTGGCCACAGAACAAAAAGATGAATCCAGTGTTGCAGTGCGGTCCAAGCAGGCGCAGCAGTTTGACTGGGCCCTGACCAAACTGGACAGCTCTGTACGGAGGACGGGTCGAATTACCAAGACGTTAATGCTCCGCATCTTCCATGATATCTGCAGGACAGGTAAGTTGTTGAGCACCCATTTAATCATAATATTCTCAGTTTTAAACTGTTTATAATCTACAATGATGTTTTTGTGGTAATTTTTCACACCTGTGTGTGTGCGAAGGGTATCCCAGCGGTAATCAGGCCTTGTTGCTGCTGCGTAGCTGTGGGTCTCTGCTGCCTGAGGTTCCTCTGGAGGAGCGGACCGAGCTGGCTCATCGTGTGTGGGATAAGCTGCAGGGGCTAGGTAGGAAACCGCACCAGCAACAATAACAACCAACCCTCATATCAATGTCCATTTACTTGGTTCATGCATGAATATATGTATTGATACATGAATGTTTCAGTAACAACATACTTGAAGCTGTTTTAATGATCTAATTTAATTGTTTAAAGCCTTATACTTTATGGAAAACTTGGATCTCGTTATACTGAATGACTACTGTCCTCCCCAGGTGCACAGTACGATGTTAGTCACTACAACGCCTTGCTAAAGGTTTACCTGCAGAATGAGTTCAAGTTCTCTCCCACTGACTTTCTGGCCAAAATGGAAGCTGCGAATATTCAGCCCAACAGAGTGAGTAGTCAGGCGCTGGGTGGAGCTAATGAACAACCTCCACCTAGAGAAAAACTTGCACACCATTTTTTTTGATAACATGTATGCATATATATTTTATTTACCATTTTCAGATTATTTTCAGATTTTCTTCTAGATCATTCTGTTGTATCAAAACGATCTTAAACACTTTAAAGCTCCGTTTCATTTTCTAATGTTGCAGGTTACGTACCAGAGACTGATAGCAGCTTACTGCCAAAATGGAGATATTGAGGGAGCCAGGTGAGCTTATTTTTGTTCTTCTCAGTGTTGTTAGATGTTTGGGTGGATTTTTATGAAATAAATTATATTTACAAAAATGTAGACATGACAGATTTTTACAGAAGTACTACTGATGTTTATTCTCTCTCTAAAAACAAGCTTATTATTAATTATATACTTATTGTTATTTTCTACAAATGCATTTGTTTTTAATATATATATATATATTTTTTTCTTTAATGCATTTGCAGCACCATCTTGGGTTTTATGAAAAGCAAAGAGTTACCCATCACTGAAGCTGTTTTTAGCTCTCTGGTGACGGGTCATGCCCGTGCAGGGTGAGTTAGATTATTTTTGATTTGCCAAATTTAATTTCACCAGTAATAACCAAGTAAGCCTGTATTTTCCTTCTCACTGAGCAGCGATATCGAGAGTGCAGCAAACATCCTGTCTGTGATGCGGGGAGCGGGAATCGAACCCAGTCCTGACACTTACGTGTCACTGCTGAATGCGTATGCTGCAATTGGAGATCTGGATGCTATGAAGAAGGTGTGTCATTGGTGAAAATAATGATGGAGCACGTTCTGCTTATGTCGTGTTTGAAATGCTCCTGTCTAATCCCATTCCTGCTTTTTTTTCTTCCTCTTTTATTACATCTCAAACCAACTCTTCATTTTTTTATTTTCCACACCAAACCTTTCAGACTCTGGAGGAAGCAGAGAGTGCAGACTGCAGTCTGATAGACAGGGACATCATGCAGGTCATCTTCACTCTGGCCAAAAACGGACAACAGCAGCACATACCAATGTTCATGGAACGGCTGAGGCATGAGCGGGGGTTTGTACCAGGTATGCATCAGTAACCTCCTTAGCTCTGCAGCTTTACAATAAGGCTCCCCTTATAGTTTATAGATATGTTCTTAATTAATCTGTAAACACTTTATAAACCATGAAGTTTTTTTTTTGCATTAATTAAAGAGCAAGATCACAGAGAAACCGTTTTTTACTTGTTCTTTGTGTTTTTCATGCAGGCTAAACATGAAAATAGTCTTCTATACCTGTTTCCTGCATTAGCTGCACCTAGAAAATAGACAGGTCAGAAAAAAACCACAAAGATCTACGTCACACTATAATTTGGCATACATGGACTCATCCTTCTTGGCTCACGATGGGGAAGGCTGTTATTGATTTAGCATCCAGGAAAGAGCAGAGCACGTCTCTGCTAGTAGAAGCTAACTGTTAGCATTAGCAACTCCACAACATGGCAGAACTCATTCAGGCTTGTGTTATTTGTGGAGATAAAACATCAACGTTGCAGAGCAAACAGAGTCAGTGGAAGAGTCGCGTTACTGTTAGCCAATCAGAGGCAAGATGTCAGAATATCATGAATATTAATGAATGAAACTTCAAATCCTGCTGTTTTTTCCCTCCCTCCCCTCCGACTAATTTCACATCCTCAGACAGAAGCGCCAGAGCTTTTTTCCCTCAGAGATCGACTCACAAGGCTTTCATTTATACTAGAGATCATGGCAAGTGTGTTGAAAAAACAGGAGCACGTGGTCTTTAAGAGCGAGAAAGAGACTGAACTGACCAGTTACTTGCCAAATAGTGAGCCAAATCTGTTCACTAATATATTTCTTCTAGAATTGTCGTATTAAACATTTGCCTAATAAACATTTAATTATTTATTATAAAGTGTTTAATACTCATACTCATTAATAAATAGTACTTTACAATTCTCTTTGATAGTTGAGGATATTTATGAAGCAGTGAATAAGTGCAGTATTAGCTGCTAAAAAAACGTATGTTTTCAAATACTGAATGTGTTTAACATCTAAAATGTTTAATATCGCAACTAAATATAAATAATAATGGTGTCTGTGGGTTAGCCTGAAAACCAGATCAGGAAGGTGATAAAAAAATAATCTGTTTGCTTCTGAAAGTTTGAATAGGAATGTCATGATGCTGCTTTTATTTTGAAAAAAGGGGCAGATAATATATTTTCTTCTCTCTGCTTCTTTTCATTCAAATTATTTTGTGTCATATGTATATATGTTTTTATTTTTTCCCTTTGAATGAATTAAATAAATAAAACAAGCTCTTATTAAGGATTTATAAAGATTAATAACATATCTATAAACTATTTATTAGCTATTCATAGGGGAGCCTTATAGTGATTTCCTAATACCATATCAATATATTGTTAGTAGCAAATGCTAATCCTGGTTTCAGTTGATAATTGAAGGTTTCCTTTAGGGGAGACTGCTATTTTCAACTGTTTGTGTCATTAAAGGAATTCTTTTGAAGTGTGTTTTATATAAATTATTCATATATATCTTACTAGTTGGAAAAATATACATTTATTTTCTTTTTAGATGCCATGAACCTGTGTTTGAGCCTCATTACCCAGGGACAAGAGGACGTAGCTTTTGTGATCCTGAAGGCTTTTCCTACTCTACAATCGGAAAACAATGAAAGCTCCAACTTAGGAAACTTCTTCATCAGACACTGCATCAACATGGAGAAGGTACAGAAGAAACGATTCACTCTGGATCTGTTTTTGCCAAAGAAACTCCTGATGTATGATCAGATAATGATCTCTAAAGATACTTTTTTAGTATGTGGCAACAAGTAGTTACTGATTTATTCATTTCAATCATTTCTACTGCGTTTGTGCCCCACAGCCGCTGGAGAAGATTGTCTGCTTCTGCAAAGAGCTGGAGGAGTTAAATCTGCACTCGGCACCGCTCACATTCATGCTGTCCTGCGCCCTGGAGGCCAAGAAGATCGGTACGATTTGTTACTTGATGCAAATGCAGCTATTTGGTGTTGGGCAGGAAAATCTTCATGTTTTCTGCTCTTTCGTTTCTTTTCAGGTACGGCTTTAGAACTGATGAAGCTGATGAAGGAGCAGAACTTACCCATAAGGCCTCATTACTTCTGGCCTCTCCTCACTCAGCCTCTGAAGGAGAACAACGTAGCAGGTAGAAGCTCAACTCTTACTCTTTCAGAAGAAAGGATTTGTCTTCTTAAGGTGTACATGTGGCTTCATAGGGTCCACTATGGTGGATTGAATGTAGCAAAACATTTAAGGTCGCAGCTCCCAGGTTTGTCCCCGGGACGTTGTAGCTACTAGATCTTTGCCGTATCACTCCGAAACAGATTTAATCAGCTTGTTTTAGCAGGTTACACTAACATTTAATCATTTAAAGATGGTGCCTTTTATTGAAGACAGCATTTATTCTTAGCTTTTTAATAAAGCATAAGTCCAAGCTTGTAGCGCCATCTTAGAGCAGTTCAGGTTTATTCTAGACAAGAGAAAAGAGCACTAAGAGGAAATCAAGTCTTGCTCTTCTCTATCTGAAGTATTTGTTGAACATAATATTAGTGGATTTCTAGCTTTTTCTTTTTTATGAAGACGTAGAGGGGATTATGACATCCTCTGTACCAGAAAGAGCTTTTAAAGGAGCGTTTGGCTTAAATATTAATGACCTTGTGAGTGAACCAACTGGGACAGATTTCATTGGGCTGGGCCAGTGAGGGGCGAAGGGGGCCGATCCCTGCGTGAGAGAGGGTTCAGGCCAGAGGAGATAAAACAAACACGAACACTCAAAAATACACACTCGGGTCTCTCTGGAGAACTCCTTGAATATAGCTCTAAACTCTCAACTTTCCATTTCCTGCAAACCAAAAAGACTTTTTGACTTTTAGAAAATGCTGTCAGGTTTTATTTCACCCCCTGATCTCTCTACGCTCTTTTATCCTCCTTTTCCCCAATCAGTCATAGTTTTTGATATTGATTGAAATTGTTTTAATTAGGTTTTGATTATTTGCTAAAAAGTCATTGTACACATTTGGCCTGTTTTTGTCGTGTTTTCTGCAACAAAATGGATGTGGAGCAGCAGCTGCTAACTGGAAGAGGAAAGTGGAACACAGTTAATGACTGGTTGACCTTTGATCCTTTAGGGAGTCTTAAAATGTGTCGATTTGCTTCCATTAAACCAAACTTATTTCTCAATTTGACCTTTCACTGGTTTATTTTGTAATAAAACACGGTGTTGGTTTAAAAGACAACAAGCTCTCTGTGATATATTTTCGAATGTAACAAGAACCAGAGGATCAACGAGTTGTTTGTGTTCTTTAAATTCCAAAAGCGTGTTATTTTTCACCTCGATGTGGACAGAGACGCTCATGTGAAGGAAATCGTCTCGCTCACAGATAGCTGGCATCTGGAGACTTGTCAGAAATCACAAGTCATTAGTGAAAGCACGCCGTCAGATGTGTTCAGCGGCAGCTTGGTTTTTAAGTGCTCCGTGTTTCCTAAGCTCTGGGTCTCTCTTTGAGGTTTTTTAGAGCAATTAATTAATGATGGATTTTTTTTCTCTTGTCAGCCGATTGACGGCATTTGAGCTGGCAGGGAGGTGAAAACTGGTCAGGTCAGCGTGGCCGCGCTGCAAATTGAATCTTCCGTGCGGTCGAGACGGATTCGGAGTTTGATCGGTGAGGTGTCTCAGCGGCTGCCTGGAGGAGAGGGCAGGATATGAGTTCAAACATGTGCATCCAGACACGCTTAGCCTCGAGTTTTCCTACCTGACGGCGTCCATTTAGGTATCGCAGTGCAGAAGGGAGGAAGAACAGAAGAAGAGAAAGTGGAGAAACTTCTCTCTCAGTCACCCTCGCTTGTTTCCGATGGTGTTTGCCTTAACCCTCATGAATCATGCAGCCCCCCTCCTCCTCCTGCTTTCTCCTGCTCCACCTCACGTTCATTGGCTGTAGGAGGTGTGTATGTGTGTGTGTGTGGGGGGGGGGGTGTTGACTTTCGGAGGGCAGTGCAGGTGATGTGACTGATGCAGAGTGACTTGATTTCATGTAAATGCAAGCGCTCTGAGGGAATTCACTTTAGATTACGCGCCCCACTGTGCATGGCCCATGAAATATTAAGCGCTGTGTCACTTTTTGTCCACAGGTGTCACTAACGGGCAGAGAGGCCAGAGCTGAGGAATTGGAGGGGGGAGTAATAAAGAGAGGAGGAGGGGAAGAAAAACATCTCTTTACATGCTGATGAGGTGTGGATTTGGTGGGCTTAAAGAAAGCATATGCTCGGCTGGTCTTGCCACCTGCCGCCAGCTAGTCACTGCTTGTCAGTCGCTGCGACGCGGTGTGTGTTTATCACTTCTGACACGGAGAAAGAAGGAGGGAGAGGAAGGAGAGGCTGCACAGGGAGGCAGAGCTTCTGATTTTGTGTGTCTTGTTGATGAAAGAGGTGTAAAAGTTCCCTTGTTAGGTCAGTTTTCCTCCCTGGCAGCCGCCATCACCACCGTTATGAGATCATTTGCTCTCCTCGTTAGGTGTCCAGTAGGTTGGACTGACTTAACTGAGCCAATTGAAAGGAAAAATCAAACAAGAACACAAGTGCAGCTTTAGCTGCTTCATAAACTCTACCTTCTAGTCTTAGACCTGCCTTTGCCTGGCAGCTACCGTCCACCTTAAGTCGCTGATGAGGAGAGATGGAGAGGCAGATGGTGTTGGAGGAGAAAGAAAAGAGGAAGTGACAGGTACTCATGTCCAAGGATAGGAGGAGATGACAGCAACCGGTTCACTCCACTCCTCTTTTCCTCTCCTTTTCTCTGTCCTCACTTCCCGTCTGTGACAGTTAACCTGCAGACATGAATCTGATGGTGATACTTTGTGACCACTGCCATGCTTAACTCACTGCTTTGATACTTCCTGCCTGGATGGCGTGTCAGGTGTTACGCTGACCAACCTGGAGAGGTGTCCGACTCGTCTCGCTTCTCCTATGTGTCAAAAATATGGAAGAAGGGAAAAGTAGGAGGATTACTGAGAGTCACCTGTTGTTTTGTTTCTCCAAAATAATTTATTTAAAGCATTTTTTCTGTTTAGTTCTTCACTCCCATGATCACCTTTTTCTTATTCATTTTTGTCTTCCTTCACAGTTTTAATCTAAAATTTTCCTTTTTCCCCATTTTTTTATTACAATATTTTTTAAAATAATTTTTTAACTTTTATCTTGAGAGGCGCTATATAAAAAAAATCGTTCCTTCTTTTTAAACCTGCGTCTCACTGGGCGGTGATTACTGGTGCCTATTTATGGGCGAATTTCCAGAATGTCTTGAAATGTTTGCAAAACTTTCCCAGTTTCCTTGTGTGAGTCGCAGGGTTTCTTTCTCTGAACAGCTTATCAGAACAAAGAGTTACTCTGTTGATAATTTAGTCAGGAACTGGTTTAAATTAAACCAAAAGTAAATGAAAAAGGTTTGGAGATCGTAGTTTGGTATAAAACTGGGTTTTTTTTCTGGGTATTTTATTGAACAAACAAAAAAGCAACAGGACTGAAGACATGCTAGCAGCTAGATTTTGTTATCTGCTGTCCAACTTCAAAGTCATGCTGAACTATAAACATGAGTTTGTAAAGTTTCTAAACCTTTTCTTTATTGTTCTATGAGAAGGAAGATAATAATTTTATCTTTAGACGAGCTGATTTAGTTGACGAGTTTCTTTTGTATAGATAGAATCTGGTTTAGAATATTCAATATAATAAGTACTCTATGTTGGTAGCGGGCTTAGATCCAGTGCTGCGATAGAGCAAAACGTGATGGCGGCGGGTCTGGAACGGTATTCGTTTGAAATGGCGTTGGCATTAATTTCGGATGAATTACACTTAGGCTTTTCTTTGACAGATGAGCAGATAAATCTTCTTCTTCTCCTCCTCCTCCTCCTCGAATGTCATGCAGAAACAGTTTCAAGGACCCCCTTAGATTCGCCCCTACAACTGGGCTCTGTCTATGGGTCCTAGCCAGAGCATCAGTAGCAGACTTTGCAGTTTGGGGGCCCAAGGCAAACAACGGCATGGGGCTTTCTGCAGCTGTTGTCCTGAACTTTTTTCAATCCTTTCTTAGAAAAAAGCGCTCCCACAAGCAGCTACTTCTTTCTTTTTATTTGCAGCATGAACATGAATTAATCAGTAATTGTTACTCTTTAGCGCTGTAAAGAAATCTGTAGCACTTGCACTTTTACTTCATTATTGCACAATTCTCTTATTATTATTAGCATAAGATGACAAACTTGCTCGTCAGTCATTCACTTTCTTTACTATGGTCTTGTAATAATCCATTGCAGCTGGGTGACATGGTTCATTGAAACATTTTTGCCATTTCAATGTAATCTTTCTTTTAGAATGATGGTAAATTTATTTCGGAGCAAAAATATATCTTAAACATTTTTAGGTGTCATGGAGCCTAAGGGAATCACCTACCTTTAGCTCATGGTAATTCCACCTCTGCAGACATTTACATGGATGGATTGCCAGGGTATCTGCTTCTCTCATATTTGGTAAATCTCTATATGGTGCATAAAAAAACAAAAGGCTAGTTTTATTTTCTCATCTGCATCACCATCTTACTAACGTCCTGATTTCAGAGTAGGATCTCTTTTTCAGTAAAGCTTTATGTTTTTGTATCTTTTTTTAGATGTGTCAGATTTTGTTTCCTGCTCTTTAAAATGTTTTCCCCAATTATATTTATACCATCATCCTTTAGTGGGTCCCATTGCAAAGGTTGTTGTGGCCATCAGTGTTTCCCATCCAAATCCGACCCAGTTTGGAAAGCCCGTCTTCTCCTCAAAGACTTTAAATGTTGAGAGAAAACAGAAACAGCCTCAAGTTCAAAAGGTTAAAAGCTCCTTGGTCAGCGACGGGACTAGCAAAACGTGTGTGTTCTCACAACACGGGTGAAAAGTGCTGAAGATCTTGGAATTTCATGTCCAGAAGCTGCGTTATGGAGAGCACATATATATTTATATTCCTGCTCTCCATTCACTTTTTCGCTGTCTGTTTGGCTCACCGTGAAATTGATTATGGATTATTCAGGTAGAGAGCAGGTGCTCCCTCTCTTCTTTCATAAAACCGACGTTGGATGAAAGCGATGAGAGGGTAAGAATGAACCGACGGACAGCAGAGTGGATGGATCTTCCATTGAGAAGAAAGGGAAAGATTGCCTGTTTACCTTTTCTTCAAAGATGGATCATAATAGGGTCAGATGAATGAGTGATATGGAGGAGGGGGGTGTCTGGATAGATAGAGTGGTCCAGGTAGCCCTACCTGGGAAAAGGCAACCCAACCGTGGGGTTTAATGGTGTATAAAAGCCCAGAACTCATCTTTTATTCAGCTAAAGAGCCTGACAGGTGAATAAATGCGTCCCAATGGGATACACAAACACGGAGATCTATATATACAAATGTTTGTGTTTCAGAACCTGAGTAGGCTTTAAATACACACATTTTCAGGTGTGTCAACTCAAGGAAGCACTTACGGAAGTAGAGGGGTGTATTGGTACACTTGATGTGTTCCTATTTAGCACATACTTTGGATGGATTGATATTTTTGCCATACTGCCGTTTGCCAGACACACAAGGTTGTGTTTCTGTGCTCTTTCAGGCCTCCGTCCTTTATGGGCATTCTCCCAGATGTATGCAAAGTGCTGCCCAAGTGTGTGCATGCTCTTTGAGGGTTTGTGTGGCTCTTCCATATGCATGTGGCTCTTTCGGCCTCCTTCCCCGGGGCCGGACCTTAGGGTTCTGCTGGAGAACAGGGTGCAAAAGTCCACGTCAGGCCAAGTGCGTGCCTGTGCTCGGCGTTTATCCACTAGCTCTGAGGCGGAGCGGGAAGCAGCCATTAGCATTGTAACAGCGAAGGGTGTGGAGTGCTCACACAGCTCCAGGCTGGTACATGAGTGTGAGTGGAGACAAGTGTGTGTGTGAATGTGTTTGGGTGAATTTAAGAGATACACACACACAACTGATCTTATCCTCATGCCTCATTGCTACGCGCGCTTGTGTGTGTGTGGGTTTGTGTGTGTGTGTCCAGCGACTGCAGCCTACTTCCTTTACAACTGAATTCACTTTTGAAGTCAGGCCAATTCAAGATGGCTGACGGCAGATTTACTTTAGCCACCACATAAACTACTGAAAGAAATTTAACCAAATCAGCTATAACTGGGACAGCAGTAGCACAGGACGTAGAGCGGGTTGTCCAGTAAACGGAAGGTTGCAGGTTCAATCCCAGCTCCCACCGGAGAATGCTGCTGTTGTGTCCTTGGGCAAGACACTTAATCTGCCTTGACTGCTGCTGGTGGTCAGAGGTACCGATGGCGCCAGTGTATGGCAGGCCTTGCCACTGTCAGTGCGCCCCAGGGCAGCTGTAGCTACATTGTAGCTCATCCCCACCAGCGTGTGAATGGGTGGATGACTGACTGTGCTGTGAAGCACCTTGGGGGGTTGTAGAACCCTAAGAAGGCGCTATACAAATACAGGCCTTTTACCATAACTGTGTGTGTGTGTGTGTGTGTTTGTGTTGTTTGTTATAGGTGTGCTGGAGGTGGTCAAAGGCATGGAGGAGCTTGGAGTGTCCCTTGACGGTGAGACTTTGTCCAGCTACGTCCTCCCTGTCTTCCCCAGCGTCGAGGAAGCTCGTCAAGCTCTGAAGGTAACTAATCAGTCGGTGTTTGTTCACCCTGACCCTTTTATTAAGAAGTTGTACTGATAAAAATGTCACTTGCTGTTCAGGAGGAAGGCATCTCCGTGGATTCTGAGGGCTTTAAGTGCTCTGAAGCTCGCTCTTTGGCTATGAGAGACCTGGCCAAGCTTTATGACCTATGTAAGCACACACACACTCACACACACTTCGCCCTCTTTCTGCTCCGTGCTCATCAAGCCTTTTAAGAGATTAGTCTGTGTGAATTGGTAAAAAGCGAGAAGCGCCTCATCCTGCAGCAGGACGAGATAGAGAGGAATCGGTAAATAATAGATAGGTCTTTCTGTTTCCATACTTTCATCCTTTAGTCTCAAACATTCGCTGCTCGCTGCAACATATCCGGGTCCGTTTATCTCCGTGCATTGCCTGATTGCTTTCTTTTTTTGCCTCATATGAAAATGGTTTTGAGTGATTTTAGAAAGTTTTATATATTCCTGCTCACTGATGTAAATATGTATTAATAGCAGAAACACACTCCACCTGCAGAAGTCTTTCAAGTTGAAAGTTGATTGTTACAACCTAGGATGGTGTTTAAAATGAAGGACCGGGTGTAACACAAGGGCGTGCGCATGATAAAGTAAAACAGTGTTTTTATTATAAAAGGATTTGAAAGCATCAAGCTCCATTAGAAGTACTTAATGCTAATTACTGACTCTTGGTTTGCTCGTGGTTTTTCCCAAATAAAACAGACAACTATCTGTCCACAACCGCTTTACTCAAACAAAGGTCCTCTGACCATCCTCACTTGGTGTGGCAGGAGGAAACCAGCTCCAACCTGGTTCCTCATCTGTTTTAAAACCAAAACGAATCAGAGCTTCCTCAAGCTCCTACAATCAAAACCATTGAAAGCCAGTAAAACTCACATAGAGCAAATGGGGGGGGGGGGGGATTAGCTCTGCCATTTATGTGCTCAGGTGGTAATCAGGTGAAGTGGGTGCAGCTGTGCAGGTAGAAAGAGGAGGGGCACTGATTGCTCTCTTGCACTTCCTGCTCCTGCGGCAAAGAGGCAGGAGCCGTAACACCCCCTCCCTTAAAATAAAGAAAAACTTAACAAGTTCCAACAAACAAAGTTCTATCCTCTTTCAATTTTTTTTTCCAGTCTCAACATCCTTCTACTCTATAAGAATTCTTCTAGCTGCTTATGGGAGACCTAACTAATCTCCACCCTAGTCTTCTAGTCTTTTACCTTCAAGAACACCAAAGAATGAAGCGTAACGCACAGGTGTAGGAGGGATTTTCCCACTTCTTTTTGACCAGATAGGCTGAACTAATAGGTGAGACAATCAGATAAAACAGAACCAAACCGGTAAAAGTTTTTTCAATGAATCTCAAGATTTATTTTGGCTAATTTTAGTCCTGTAAGAAAAGTCAAAATGGAAGAAATAACCATTTTAATGTAGTTTTTGAGCAAAACTCAAAGAAAATCTGCTATAAACACTTTATTAAATGAATCTTACGAGTTACTAACTGTTCTCCACATTTCAGTGTCTGATTCCTCTTTCCCCTCACTGGAGCTATTCGCTTTCCGCGGCAGCCTCATTGTAGGCTTCAAAAGGTGAGTCAATTAGCCTGGCCTCTGTTTATGTTGTTCTATATTCTGCATCACTTTACATCTCATATTTGTACATATTTGGCCTCAAAGCCCCAAACGGGCGTTTTAGGCAGGCCTGTAGCTCGGTGGAGGTCACATATGCTGTGAATGTGACATGTGCAGCCTCTCACACCGTCCACAAGCGTCTGTGCATGCTGGCAGCTGCAGGGAGGAACGCTACGCCGCACATACGCACACACACATACATGGGCGCCTCATGCATATGGAGGCCCTCATCCCTCAGCTCTCACCCCAAAGCACCGTGGGAGATATGTAAATTAGCAGATGCCCACCACCATCCTAGGCTTCTGTGCTGGTTGCGTTTTCTCTCACTCTGACACACACTCGCACACACATGCACACGGCTAGCCTTAGGACCAGAGTCTGACTCACAGGCATTTGTTGAAGGGGTGTTTATGAATATTTACAGTTTAGCACTACACAGCCACACAGAACCACTCCAGCCCCTGAGCGGTGCTGGAAGTGAATCAACGAGTAAAGTGCTGACTTGCCTGCAGGGACTAAAGTTTTTTCTTCCACTGAGCTGAAATACGCTCGGTTGAACTTAACTTTAAGCTTGTGTATTTTTTACTTTAACCCGTTTCCTAATCATCTCAGTGGATCTTTACTGTAATGATCTTTTATTTTATTTTATTTTGAAAAGACTGAACATTCTCTTATCTGCAGCACGGTCTTCTCTTCTCTAGTCTTCACTAATTATTGGCCCTTTTTTGTGACTGAATCTCCTTCATCTCCTACACACACACACACACACACACACACACTCCTCTGATGGTTAGGTTGCCTGACAGGGTCATAATTGGGCTTGTCACTTGGGGAGCGGTGATGTGTGTGTTTGTGAGTGCCGTGTCTTCGCTATGCAGGACCTGCCCCTGTCAAAGACAAGGTCAGGGGATAATTTAATCATTAAAGACCTCTTCTTCTCTCCTCTCATCTCCCCCTCTCTCCTCATTTCCACCATCTCGCTGACAACGCCAGAGATGTCAGACATTGTCATCATTTAGTGTGTGTGTGTGTGTGTGTGTGTGTGTGTGTGTGTGACTTTGTCTCTTTTGTGGTTTGCCAGACTTTTGTACTGCCGTCTCCGCTCTGCTGTACTGTGGGATGGAGAGTGTCAAACGGGAAAATCTGTCGCTCGTTCTTGTTGTACACTGTGTCATGCTGTCAGTTCAGTCACTATGGCAACATGATGCTGTCAGTGTTGAGATGACGTGTAGAAAACGGTGCATCCCAAGGTTTTTAACTAAAAGTAGATGAAATCACAAGAAGAAATTAAAATTTTAGTCAGAGTTTTGTTCAATAATCAGAGTATCAGTCGTTGTAAATAGATGCATTTTTCTGTTTTAGGATTTAAATGCTAAACAGCAAAATGTGTCAATGAACTCAGACAAGTTTGTCTGAGTTTGTCTGGTTGGAATGATGCTGTTTCAGATGAAAGCTCATTTACTGTCCTCTACTGCCCCCTACAGGTCTTCTGATGTGGAGAGCATGGTGAAGGTAAAACACACACAGACATGATCGTGAAATTAAGATTTTACAGGATGTGCACTTTAAATTTATTTACCTATTTATTTATGATTACTATTTTACTGAGACATGTTTAGCTATTTATTTAGCTCAAAGTTTGGTTAAAAAACAGAAAAGTCAAAAAGTGCAACTAAATCTCAGTATAATAGACTCTATGTAAGTGGATGGATTTTTAGTTGACAGTGGGAAAAAGTAGCTTAGTGCAATAAAAATAATATTAAAAATTGATTATTAAAGTAATAAAAGCTCAACTCATATAATCTCTTGTTCCTGTTGTGTAAATAAATATTATTGTTTGTGTTTTAATCTTCTTCTAGATTTTTGAGCTCCTCTACAAAGATGAACGCTTCTCCTCTGGGAACACCAAGCCTGCCGGTGAGGAAACATTTATCCACGCACGCACACATGCAAGCATGCACACACACCAGTTATGTTTCCTGTATCATTCAGTGCAAACTGTGTGTGTGATTAGGTGATAAAGGGAGGAGCAGCTTGCTTCTTGTGTGCATCACTGTGTTTAATTTAGACAATAAAGTGATTTTATGTTTAGTTTTGGTTGAGGTGGATTTCTGCTCAGCCCATCATAAAGCCTCTCGGTGTGTGTGTGCGTGTGTTTGTCAGCATGTTGGTGAAAGACCTACTCTGTCCAGCGAGGGGAAATAGAGCCTGGCTGCTGACACAGCACTGAGCAGAAACAGCCTCCGTGTGTGTGTGTGTGTGTGAGTGTGTGTGTCAGAGAGGATCCAGCACTGAGACTGGTGTGTGTGCTGGTGGGAGCGATGGAGACTGTTATCCATGTCACATCCAGTTAGACGACATCTGCGAACACGTCTGCGTTAGTGTGTGAGCGCTGAAGTAAGAGGAAGCTGTCAGCGCCAGCCGCCGTACGTTCACTCAAACCGCAGACCCAAAGCAGCTTCTGTCAGCAGAAACGACACAACCTCACACTCTGCAGAGGTTACAGAAAATAGTATGAATGCACAAATGGCTGCAGTGACTGACACGGTGGCAAATGAAATTTATTCCCAAGACGACTGCTCACTGTGTGTGTGTGTTTCTATGTCTGTGTGTGTTTCTCTGTGTGTGTGCATCCAGAGACTGCAGGCTACTTCCTTTACAGTCTGATCGACAGCATGTCAGAGGGGCAGGTGCAGGAGGACAAACTGCGGCATTTCTTCAATAAGCTACATGCGCAGGTACACACTCACTTAACGTTGCTGAAGAGGGCTCCTCACACTCGCTTCTGTCATCACCTCCTGACTTAGTTTCATCTAAATGTTTTGATTTCCATCTGTTGTCTCAAAAGAAATCACAAGAGAGGCAAAAATCAGGAAATTCATTTTAAATTAGGATTTGGCTCAATGGAAAAAGGACATTAGATAAATTACAATGAAGAGGAGTTCAGTAATTTACAAATAAACCATGTTCAGCCATTCTTTTGTGTTTGGGTGTTTAGATTTTACTAATTCTTCAGAATAACAATTATAAATGTCTAANCACACACACACACACACACACACACACACACACGCAAATTTGCATGTGAATTCAAGCAAAAGGCATTTGGTGGCACAACGGTTGGTGTGTCCATCTGTGTGTGTTTGGGTGTGTATAGGCAGCGCTCGACGCATTTGCCATTAGCCAGAGTGCGCATATGGAGGCAAGGCTTGTCAGCCACATTAGCACACATGGCTAACCTTGATGTTAGCCTGTCCCCACCCAGACGCTGGGCCGCCTGGCTCCCAGCACGCACCGGGCCCAGCTGAAGATCATGTCTCCTGGCATCTCGCTTTGTTTCTCACCAGCTTGTAATGGTTTTGTTGTTTTTGCTTTTGCTTCAAGTCCTCCCATCTCACCTATGCTCTGTTTTTGCTTTACTTTATCCTTGACTTCATATTGTTCACAACTTTTTTTACCACCTTAACTGCACGCTGTGGACGACTTGTTTCAGGGGTTAAGAGTTCCCCCTTTAATAGGTGGTTTCCCAATTTGATCCCAGGCTATGTCTGTGTCGGTCGTTGTGTCCTTGGGAAAGTCATCCTCTTTGCTTGCTGGTGGTGGTTAGAAGGGGCCGGTGGCGCGTCTGTACCACAGCCTTGCTTCTGTCAGTGCGCCCCAGGGCAGCTGTGGCTACATTGTAGCTCATCACCACCAGTGTGTGAATGTGTGGGTGCATAGGTAAATGACTGGTTGTGTTGTAAAGTGCCTTGGGGGGTTGTAGAGGCCTAGAAGGTGCTATATAAATAAAGGCCAACAGGAAGACTGCAATGCCCACATTTTCTCAAGTTTCAAAATTATAACCTCGTTCATCACTCTGAACATTTTTGAAAGCAGTCCTGGATTTTAAAACCACAATTACCTTTTTATTGTTGAATATAGGCAGCTTGGGATGTCTAATATCGCATACCAAAAAGTCTGCCGTCTCTAACCTGCTTTCCTATGTAAATAGTAAAGTTGTAATGGCCACAGAGAAATGCTTCGTTCAGAGAAAAGCTGGTTTTACGCATCATAAACGTAGACACACACCCTTAAATCTGCATTTCCCAACCCACTGAATTTTTAGCAAAATATAAACGTTAATAGCACTAAAGCTTACCGCAGTAGCCTGAACTTGTGCCAATTCTAGCCTAAGCTACTGTTAACGCTAGCCCAAGCTATTGCCAATGCTAACCTGGGCTACTGTTATTGCTAGCCCAAGCTGTTGCCAATGCTAGCCTGAGCTACTGTTATTGCTAACCTGAGCAACTGCTATTGCTAGCCTGAAATACTGTTAATGCTAGCCCAAGCTGTTGCCAATGCTAGCCTGAGCTACTGTTATTGCTAACCTGAGCTACTGCTATTGTTAGCCTGAGCTACTGTTAACGCTATCCCAAGCTGTTGCCAATGCTAGCTTGAGCTACTGTTATTGCTAGCCTGAGCTACTGTTATTGCTAGCCTGAGTTACTGTTATTGCTAGCCTGAGCTACTGTTATTGCTAGCCTGAGTTACTGTTATTGCTAGCCTGAGTTACTGTTATTGCTAGCCTGAGCTACTGTTATTGCTAGCCTGAGCTACTGTTATTGCTAGCCTGAGTTACTGTTATTGCTAGCCTGAGCTACTGTTATTGCTAGCCTGAGTTACTGTTATTGCTAGCCTGAGTTACTGCTAACATCCATGTTGGACAATAGAAAAACAACAAACAAGAACATTGGGGCACCACTCCCATTCCATTATGTACTGGTAACATCCAGACTATGAATAAATGCCAGATGGATCCACAGCTTGTGCTTTCTCATCCGCCTGCAACCCCCCCCCCCCCCCCCCCCCCCCCCNGATTAGCTCTGCCATTTATGTGCTCAGGTGGTAATCAGGTGAAGTGGGTGCAGCTGTGCAGGTAGAAAGAGGAGGGGCACTGATTGCTCTCTTGCACTTCCTGCTCCTGCGGCAAAGAGGCAGGAGCCGTAACACCCCCTCCCTTAAAATAAAGAAAAACTTAACAAGTTCCAACAAACAAAGTTCTATCCTCTTTCAATTTTTTTTTCCAGTCTCAACATCCTTCTACTCTATAAGAATTCTTCTAGCTGCTTATGGGAGACCTAACTAATCTCCACCCTAGTCTTCTAGTCTTTTACCTTCAAGAACACCAAAGAATGAAGCGTAACGCACAGGTGTAGGAGGGATTTTCCCACTTCTTTTTGACCAGATAGGCTGAACTAATAGGTGAGACAATCAGATAAAACAGAACCAAACCGGTAAAAGTTTTTTCAATGAATCTCAAGATTTATTTTGGCTAATTTTAGTCCTGTAAGAAAAGTCAAAATGGAAGAAATAACCATTTTAATGTAGTTTTTGAGCAAAACTCAAAGAAAATCTGCTATAAACACTTTATTAAATGAATCTTACGAGTTACTAACTGTTCTCCACATTTCAGTGTCTGATTCCTCTTTCCCCTCACTGGAGCTATTCGCTTTCCGCGGCAGCCTCATTGTAGGCTTCAAAAGGTGAGTCAATTAGCCTGGCCTCTGTTTATGTTGTTCTATATTCTGCATCACTTTACATCTCATATTTGTACATATTTGGCCTCAAAGCCCCAAACGGGCGTTTTAGGCAGGCCTGTAGCTCGGTGGAGGTCACATATGCTGTGAATGTGACATGTGCAGCCTCTCACACCGTCCACAAGCGTCTGTGCATGCTGGCAGCTGCAGGGAGGAACGCTACGCCGCACATACGCACACACACATACATGGGCGCCTCATGCATATGGAGGCCCTCATCCCTCAGCTCTCACCCCAAAGCACCGTGGGAGATATGTAAATTAGCAGATGCCCACCACCATCCTAGGCTTCTGTGCTGGTTGCGTTTTCTCTCACTCTGACACACACTCGCACACACATGCACACGGCTAGCCTTAGGACCAGAGTCTGACTCACAGGCATTTGTTGAAGGGGTGTTTATGAATATTTACAGTTTAGCACTACACAGCCACACAGAACCACTCCAGCCCCTGAGCGGTGCTGGAAGTGAATCAACGAGTAAAGTGCTGACTTGCCTGCAGGGACTAAAGTTTTTTCTTCCACTGAGCTGAAATACGCTCGGTTGAACTTAACTTTAAGCTTGTGTATTTTTTACTTTAACCCGTTTCCTAATCATCTCAGTGGATCTTTACTGTAATGATCTTTTATTTTATTTTATTTTGAAAAGACTGAACATTCTCTTATCTGCAGCACGGTCTTCTCTTCTCTAGTCTTCACTAATTATTGGCCCTTTTTTGTGACTGAATCTCCTTCATCTCCTACACACACACACACACACACACACACACTCCTCTGATGGTTAGGTTGCCTGACAGGGTCATAATTGGGCTTGTCACTTGGGGAGCGGTGATGTGTGTGTTTGTGAGTGCCGTGTCTTCGCTATGCAGGACCTGCCCCTGTCAAAGACAAGGTCAGGGGATAATTTAATCATTAAAGACCTCTTCTTCTCTCCTCTCATCTCCCCCTCTCTCCTCATTTCCACCATCTCGCTGACAACGCCAGAGATGTCAGACATTGTCATCATTTAGTGTGTGTGTGTGTGTGTGTGTGTGTGTGTGTGTGTGACTTTGTCTCTTTTGTGGTTTGCCAGACTTTTGTACTGCCGTCTCCGCTCTGCTGTACTGTGGGATGGAGAGTGTCAAACGGGAAAATCTGTCGCTCGTTCTTGTTGTACACTGTGTCATGCTGTCAGTTCAGTCACTATGGCAACATGATGCTGTCAGTGTTGAGATGACGTGTAGAAAACGGTGCATCCCAAGGTTTTTAACTAAAAGTAGATGAAATCACAAGAAGAAATTAAAATTTTAGTCAGAGTTTTGTTCAATAATCAGAGTATCAGTCGTTGTAAATAGATGCATTTTTCTGTTTTAGGATTTAAATGCTAAACAGCAAAATGTGTCAATGAACTCAGACAAGTTTGTCTGAGTTTGTCTGGTTGGAATGATGCTGTTTCAGATGAAAGCTCATTTACTGTCCTCTACTGCCCCCTACAGGTCTTCTGATGTGGAGAGCATGGTGAAGGTAAAACACACACAGACATGATCGTGAAATTAAGATTTTACAGGATGTGCACTTTAAATTTATTTACCTATTTATTTATGATTACTATTTTACTGAGACATGTTTAGCTATTTATTTAGCTCAAAGTTTGGTTAAAAAACAGAAAAGTCAAAAAGTGCAACTAAATCTCAGTATAATAGACTCTATGTAAGTGGATGGATTTTTAGTTGACAGTGGGAAAAAGTAGCTTAGTGCAATAAAAATAATATTAAAAATTGATTATTAAAGTAATAAAAGCTCAACTCATATAATCTCTTGTTCCTGTTGTGTAAATAAATATTATTGTTTGTGTTTTAATCTTCTTCTAGATTTTTGAGCTCCTCTACAAAGATGAACGCTTCTCCTCTGGGAACACCAAGCCTGCCGGTGAGGAAACATTTATCCACGCACGCACACATGCAAGCATGCACACACACCAGTTATGTTTCCTGTATCATTCAGTGCAAACTGTGTGTGTGATTAGGTGATAAAGGGAGGAGCAGCTTGCTTCTTGTGTGCATCACTGTGTTTAATTTAGACAATAAAGTGATTTTATGTTTAGTTTTGGTTGAGGTGGATTTCTGCTCAGCCCATCATAAAGCCTCTCGGTGTGTGTGTGCGTGTGTTTGTCAGCATGTTGGTGAAAGACCTACTCTGTCCAGCGAGGGGAAATAGAGCCTGGCTGCTGACACAGCACTGAGCAGAAACAGCCTCCGTGTGTGTGTGTGTGTGTGAGTGTGTGTGTCAGAGAGGATCCAGCACTGAGACTGGTGTGTGTGCTGGTGGGAGCGATGGAGACTGTTATCCATGTCACATCCAGTTAGACGACATCTGCGAACACGTCTGCGTTAGTGTGTGAGCGCTGAAGTAAGAGGAAGCTGTCAGCGCCAGCCGCCGTACGTTCACTCAAACCGCAGACCCAAAGCAGCTTCTGTCAGCAGAAACGACACAACCTCACACTCTGCAGAGGTTACAGAAAATAGTATGAATGCACAAATGGCTGCAGTGACTGACACGGTGGCAAATGAAATTTATTCCCAAGACGACTGCTCACTGTGTGTGTGTGTTTCTATGTCTGTGTGTGTTTCTCTGTGTGTGTGCATCCAGAGACTGCAGGCTACTTCCTTTACAGTCTGATCGACAGCATGTCAGAGGGGCAGGTGCAGGAGGACAAACTGCGGCATTTCTTCAATAAGCTACATGCGCAGGTACACACTCACTTAACGTTGCTGAAGAGGGCTCCTCACACTCGCTTCTGTCATCACCTCCTGACTTAGTTTCATCTAAATGTTTTGATTTCCATCTGTTGTCTCAAAAGAAATCACAAGAGAGGCAAAAATCAGGAAATTCATTTTAAATTAGGATTTGGCTCAATGGAAAAAGGACATTAGATAAATTACAATGAAGAGGAGTTCAGTAATTTACAAATAAACCATGTTCAGCCATTCTTTTGTGTTTGGGTGTTTAGATTTTACTAATTCTTCAGAATAACAATTATAAATGTCTAAATGTCAGACTTTATGAGTCGTAACCAGAGGTTTAGAAGGTTGAAATGTTTAGAAATTCCCTTTTTTTACATTTATAATTGATATTTCCTGTTTTTTTGGAGGAAGTAGAACTAAAGTGAGATCATTTTTTTTTTAATAGTTTTTGAACATATGTTTCTACATAAGATCCCTGTGGATTAAAAACAGAAGATTTTTTTTATCAACTTGCTAGTTTAAGTTCATTTCAATAAAAATGTCATCAAATAAATTTGATCACAGTGTTATAAATTTCTAAAAGATCTCGAAATGAAAATATGTTCCTATTTCAGCATAAGGTAAAGCCAAATTTTTAAGATGACAAAGATGTGATTAAAGACAATAAGTGCTGTTTACTCTAACAACACAGTGTTAGCGGTCTGGTTTTAAGTTTGATTTATTTAAAAAATGTTTAGTTTTTAAAGGTGTGGTTCATTTTTTATGATTATTTCTGATTCTAATCAGTCACTCTGAGTTTTTCATGGAGGCTGAACATGAAAATAGTCTCCTACACCTATCTCCTGCATTAGCTTCTGATAAAAAATAGACGGTGAAACTCTAGGATTAGAAAATCCTGACAGATCTACGTCACACTGTCACTTAACATTCATGGACCCACCCATCTTGACTCACGACGGGGAAGGCTGTTTCTGGTTTAGCGTCCAGGAAACAGCAGAGAACATCTCGGCTAGTAGAAGCTAATCGTTAGCATTAGCAACTCCACCACACAGCAGAACTCCTCCAGGTTTGTGTTATTTGTGGAGCTAAAACATCAGTGTTGCAAGTCAGTGGTAGAGTCGTGTTGCTGTTATCCAATCTGTGGCGAGATGTCCAAATATCAGGAGATAAGACTCTAAATCCTGCCGTCTGAAGCTCAGCTGTGATGTGTCTCACTTCTAGTTCCTGAAAATGGTGCACCGGTGTTTTTCTTCCCCAGAGTATGACTTAAAAGGCATTCATTCCTACTACAGACCACTGCAAATGTATTAATGTATTACACATAAAGTGGTAAACACCTTTATTCTTAATGTTGGTGTTAATTAGCTTTTGATTCAAGTCTGCCTTTTCTGTTCTGTTAATTCCTATTTCTTTTATATATGTTTCCTTTTTATTAGAACGTTACCATCTCACTAAACATCTACAGAGGAATAAAGAATCTTCTGGAGTTTTATCACGCTCCTGAACTCCTCAAGGTACAGACTCAGTCTCCTTCATCTCTTTGGTCCCAAACATAGCTCCGTGATGTAATCTACACATTATATTTTTAAAATAAACGCTTTAGAAAACATAAACACCTGAATTTTTGACGATGCTTATAAGCGGGTTTTTCTCAGACTGTCATAGCTTTGGTGGATCCCACAGAAAGAGGATCTGATGTGTCGACATTTGCTCTTTCTCGTGCCACGGTAAGTTACAGATCTACAAACACATAAAATAATGTTTAAAAACCATTTCAGCAGCATGATCTGCCTAAATAAAGCCTGTAATATGCCAACGTCTTTTATCTCCTTCAGGGATTTGAGAACAAGGTTTTGGTGCTTGAGAAAAAACTGGCAGAACTGATTGCAGAAAACAAACCATTGGGATCAGTTCTTAAACAAACCATCCACGCTCTGAGCGCTGAGGAGGTAACTCGGTCTCGTAGGACCGTCTGTTTTCTGGCTTTCGATGCTTCTGCAGGCCTTTGTTTTTCTCATGGTTCTGTTGTCTGATCAGAACCTGCAGCGCGCCCTGGAGCTGAAGCAGCAGCACGAAGAGGAGATGACGGCCGGGGCTTACGCCACCCTCATCAGCCTGTGCTGTCGCCACAACAATGTGGAGGAGGCGCTCAACCTGAAGAGGGAGATGTGAGTGCAGCAGGAAACACACACACACACTAGGCTGCACTGTGGTCCGTGGTAGGCCATTAAAGTTTAACATGAGTGGTATTAGGGGAGACATTAATGCAGCCGCTCTGTTGACTAACTGAAACACAGGAAACTCTCCCCTCTTCCTCCCTGATTTCCTCCTCCTCCTCTTTCGCCACCTGCTTCCAGCATCTGACTGAACTTTGACAACGTCTAATAAATGAGCCGCATCACTGTTAGTGAAATGCATTAATCAAAGCCCCCTCTCTTTCTCCATCTCTGCTTTCAGGAGTCGTAAGGACTCATCGGTGGCGCTGGATCCTGCTAAATACCTCGCACTGGTCAAGACGCTCGCTTTAAATGACAGAATTGAGGGTAAGTTACTCTGAGCTGCAAAACTTTGTTTTGCATTTCCTTGAATGGCAACTTATCAGCTCCTAAAAGTGCAAACCAAATCTTCTCTAATCAGGTTATTTTAAGTGATGTGCCTTTTAAGTGAATTAACCAATCCCTCCCTTTATGGTGTTCACGTTGAAAGCCCCATGCCAGTGTGTGTGTGTGTTCCACTTTTTGTGTGTACGTCACCACCCCTGTCACAATCTTTCTGGCTCCCTGAAACCATATTAGCGGGCCATTTTCAGAATTCTACGGTGGGTTTCCTTCTGCCCATCGAAGACCCAATTACCATCAGTTTTGCTGCTCTGCTTTTTGCATTCAGTGACAGGTGAACTGTTTCCCTTGTCTGTTCTCGTCTTTCCTCTCCTCCCCTCATCACTTCCTCTCCGTTTCTGCCTCTGTCTCTCTATCTGACCCTCTTTCCTCGTCTTTTTCAAAGCATGTCATTCTCTTACATCTCCCCCACCACACACACACACACACACACACACACACACACACGTCCACTGACACGTCAGTGTGAAATGAGAGAGGGGGAAAATTACAGGACTGTGTGTATTTTTCCAGAATTATTGAAATCCGCCTTGATGCTAATGGCAGATCATGTCCGCCAAAGTGCTTGAACATTTCACACACACACACACACACACACACACACACACACGCAAATTTGCATGTGAATTCAAGCAAAAGGCATTTGGTGGCACAACGGTTGGTGTGTCCATCTGTGTGTGTTTGGGTGTGTATAGGCAGCGCTCGACGCATTTGCCATTAGCCAGAGTGCGCATATGGAGGCAAGGCTTGTCAGCCACATTAGCACACATGGCTAACCTTGATGTTAGCCTGTCCCCACCCAGACGCTGGGCCGCCTGGCTCCCAGCACGCACCGGGCCCAGCTGAAGATCATGTCTCCTGGCATCTCGCTTTGTTTCTCACCAGCTTGTAATGGTTTTGTTGTTTTTGCTTTTGCTTCAAGTCCTCCCATCTCACCTATGCTCTGTTTTTGCTTTACTTTATCCTTGACTTCATATTGTTCACAACTTTTTTTACCACCTTAACTGCACGCTGTGGACGACTTGTTTCAGGGGTTAAGAGTTCCCCCTTTAATAGGTGGTTTCCCAATTTGATCCCAGGCTATGTCTGTGTCGGTCGTTGTGTCCTTGGGAAAGTCATCCTCTTTGCTTGCTGGTGGTGGTTAGAAGGGGCCGGTGGCGCGTCTGTACCACAGCCTTGCTTCTGTCAGTGCGCCCCAGGGCAGCTGTGGCTACATTGTAGCTCATCACCACCAGTGTGTGAATGTGTGGGTGCATAGGTAAATGACTGGTTGTGTTGTAAAGTGCCTTGGGGGGTTGTAGAGGCCTAGAAGGTGCTATATAAATAAAGGCCAACAGGAAGACTGCAATGCCCACATTTTCTCAAGTTTCAAAATTATAACCTCGTTCATCACTCTGAACATTTTTGAAAGCAGTCCTGGATTTTAAAACCACAATTACCTTTTTATTGTTGAATATAGGCAGCTTGGGATGTCTAATATCGCATACCAAAAAGTCTGCCGTCTCTAACCTGCTTTCCTATGTAAATAGTAAAGTTGTAATGGCCACAGAGAAATGCTTCGTTCAGAGAAAAGCTGGTTTTACGCATCATAAACGTAGACACACACCCTTAAATCTGCATTTCCCAACCCACTGAATTTTTAGCAAAATATAAACGTTAATAGCACTAAAGCTTACCGCAGTAGCCTGAACTTGTGCCAATTCTAGCCTAAGCTACTGTTAACGCTAGCCCAAGCTATTGCCAATGCTAACCTGGGCTACTGTTATTGCTAGCCCAAGCTGTTGCCAATGCTAGCCTGAGCTACTGTTATTGCTAACCTGAGCAACTGCTATTGCTAGCCTGAAATACTGTTAATGCTAGCCCAAGCTGTTGCCAATGCTAGCCTGAGCTACTGTTATTGCTAACCTGAGCTACTGCTATTGTTAGCCTGAGCTACTGTTAACGCTATCCCAAGCTGTTGCCAATGCTAGCTTGAGCTACTGTTATTGCTAGCCTGAGCTACTGTTATTGCTAGCCTGAGTTACTGTTATTGCTAGCCTGAGCTACTGTTATTGCTAGCCTGAGTTACTGTTATTGCTAGCCTGAGTTACTGTTATTGCTAGCCTGAGCTACTGTTATTGCTAGCCTGAGCTACTGTTATTGCTAGCCTGAGTTACTGTTATTGCTAGCCTGAGCTACTGTTATTGCTAGCCTGAGTTACTGTTATTGCTAGCCTGAGTTACTGTTATTGCTAGCCTGAGCTACTGTTATTGCTAGCCTGAGCTACTGTTATTGCTAGCCTGAGTTACTGTTATTGCTAGCCTGAGCTACTGTTATTGCTAGCCTGAGTTACTGTTATTGCTAGCCTGAGTTACTGTTATTGCTAGCCTGAGCTACTGTTATTGCTAGCCTGAGCTACTGTTATTGCTAGCCTGAGTTACTGTTATTGCTAGCCTGAGCTACTGTTATTGCTAGCCTGAGTTACTGTTATTGCTAGCCTGAGTTACTGTTATTGCTAGCCTGAGCTACTGTTATTGCTAGCCTGAGCTACTGTTATTGCTAGCCTGAGTTACTGTTATTGCTAGCCTGAGCTACTGTTATTGCTAGCCTGAGTTACTGTTATTGCTAGCCTGAGTTACTGCTAACATCCATGTTGGACAATAGAAAAACAACAAACAAGAACATTGGGGCACCACTCCCATTCCATTATGTACTGGTAACATCCAGACTATGAATAAATGCCAGATGGATCCACAGCTTGTGCTTTCTCATCCGCCTGCAACCCCCCCCCCCCCCCCCCCCCCCCCGCTCTCTATTTAATATTCATTGTTCTGCCTGATTGGGCTGATTTCCATTGATTCTTTATTATGGGTTTGGGTTTGGCCATTTATCAGGGCTCTTGGGTCCTTGTGAGCCCCAACATTTCATCTGCTATATAGAGGCTCAAAGAATAATTTCCAACTGTTAAACTCCTTCCATTAAACCTTCAAGTTTTGGACTGTAAATTGTATTCATCCTTGCTTTAATGTCAAGAGATCTTAATAGTTATTTACATTAAATTTGCCATGAAGTGTTTGCAAAATAGTATCCTTTAATAATCACCTCCATAGAAATCCACTAATTGTTATTGTAATTATTCTAAAATGACTGATACTTGTCATACGTGTATTTAACGCCAGAATGACTTGAGTCTATTGTGGGACTCACTGAACCTGGCACTTGTATCCACATGGGCTTCAAGAGGCTAAACACAGCTTTCACCTCCCCTCACTCCTCTCCTTTGGCTTTATTAAATAGTCCTCTATCAGCGAGCATCTCTTTGACCTGACCTTGCCCTCTTCCTCAATCTGTCCAACCTCCCCACTTTACTAAACACAACTTGTTCTGTCTTTTGGTGTTCCTGGACTCCTCTTTAGTGCTGTGTGTGCTTCTGTAAAGAGACATCACCTGCAGTCAAGTCATGGAGCATTACATGAACCATTGGGCTGTGTGATGTTTGTTTACATGGCCTGTCTGCCTCCCCATCTCTTGGTGTTTGTGTGCGGGGTCTGGCTCGCTGTGCTGGCCATGATGCTCGGATGAGCTGATGGATATGCATACTACCTCAATGGACAGATAAAGGGAGGAGATGAAGGGAGAACGGCATGGGGGAGGTTTTGATGGTGGACGGAGGGATGTTGGCTAGTGTAGCTCCATTTGGGCAGATCA
The DNA here is from genome assembly GCA_006937985.1 of Aphyosemion australe. Lineage (NCBI taxonomy): Eukaryota > Metazoa > Chordata > Actinopteri > Cyprinodontiformes > Nothobranchiidae > Aphyosemion > Aphyosemion australe. The sequence goes on from SSNS01000090.1 coordinate 1,431,044, forward strand.
TCTCCAAGCCATTGGTCTCAGTGATTAACGGGTCTGTCATGCAGAGATGGAGAGAGACGGAGGGAGGGAGGGAGGGATGGAGTCAGATAGGAAGATCACATCTGAAATGATAAAATGTGCAGACAGGTGATCTTATCACATATTGATGTTGATGGCATCATCTATGCGTTTATGGAAAATGTTCAGATAATTTTAACAAGATGTTCCGTTTTCAGTGACATCGTTATCCTTTTATTTTTATCATTTCTGCTCTGGCTAACTATTTTATATTTGGCGGGGTCTCAACATCTCATATCTACAAACCAAATGATTCTAATAGGATGGAATCTGTCTGACTAAAGCTGGATCTTATCCAAACACAAGTTACACAATCACAGTAAAATATCCAACAACTGCTCCAGAGAATCCACATTCGACTGGCCCATTTGATGGTCTGACCTCATCCCTGTTGAAGTTTGATGAAAATGAGTTAAAAACTTTATTTTTTGCATTTATTTACCACCTGTTTTCTCAGCCACCAAGAGTTGGGTAGATTACTTGATAGTTTTGTTGCAGGTGTAAAAATCTTTAAATAGGGATGCACCGACATGAAAATTAGTGCTGATATCAATATTATTACTGATGTTATGGCTGATAACCAATATTTACCGATATACTATATATTTCCATGTCAAAGCGACCACACCACTTACATTGCATCTCCACTTTAGTTAAAACACCTCAACGATACTGCGCTGCATCCCCTCTCTCCTTCCTAAAACGTATACATAAACAGCAACAAGATGGAAAAAAACATCTTTTGTTAATAGGGATGCGAGTAAATATTGATGCACTGATATACTTTGTGTTGTGCTGCTGAATCAGTATTTAAAAACAGTGAATCAGTTTTTGTATTGAGAATTCAGATGCAAACATTTACTGTATTTCTTTTGCGTGGTTCAATTCAAACTCCGACTGCTAGGTGGCAGCAGTTTTTATCGCCTTCATTGTGACAGAACAGCGAGATCTCGCGATAACACTGGATGTGTCTTGGAAGCGTCTGGCCTGAGTTTTCCAATTAAAGTCTTAAAAATTGCAAATATTTTCTGGCTTTCAGTATCGCAGTGTATCGTCTCTCCTGTATTGTGATTTATATCATATTTATATCGATACCGATCTTTGTTAATTTAAAAGTGGAGACCGTTTTTGTTCATATTTCCTCCAGTAAAATGAAATTATTTTTTGTTTGGTAGTTTTTTTAAGCACAAAGTAATTACTTCACTGCAACTGGGTGTTTAATGCAGATTATTCAGATATATTCAGTGCTCCTGCATCTCCCATTTCCTCCTCCTCCTCATTGGTCTTGCTGTATAGATTAGTATCTGTAGTGGATAGCGGCTGTATCACTGACAGCCCATTAGCAGCTGTCTAAATAGACCATAAACGCATCTTAATTACTTTACCCTGGTAATGCACATACACACACACACATACACCACTCCCTTTTCATCATTTAGCCCCCAGTATTGGCCAGATGGGCGCTTGGCCCAGTAAAAAGCCCTCCATTACCAGCTCGACTTGACCAAACTGATCCACCCCTCAGCCCGCTTACCGAGGTCTTTCGGGGGCCACGGCGGGCCCTTGTCGCCACATACCTATAATTTAGCCCCCCAAGTGCTTTCCACATGGCCACGGCAAAAAGCTGGCCTCCATTGTAGGGGTCCGGTAATTGTAGTCTCGTTTAGAAAACTGCAAGTAGCAATTAGCACAGAGTTGGCATTATACGGGGTTGGATTTGCATCCCTGCTGGGTGCAAAATGCTGTTTTAATATGGGTATGTTTTCCCCACATGGAATTAGCTAAAGGGGCCTTTTATCATATTCACACACCCTACTCCTCTCTGAGCCAAGCTCTGCCCACCTCTTGCTTTCACTCGCCTCATCTCTCCACATTATCTCCCTTTCTTCTCGTCTTTTGTTCTTTTTATTTGTACTTTTTCTCTTTACCTTCAAATCACTCACAGGTCACTGCTTTTGATGGGAATCTATCCACTCATGTCAGGGCTCCATTTCTCTTTTCTCCTCCTTCCTCCACAGAGGCGGTGGACATCCTGAAGGAGATGAAGGAGAAGGAGGTGGTGCTAAGTGACATCCTCATCACCTCGGTCTTCCACATGCTCAACGCCGTAGTGGCCAAAGCCGGCATCTCCACCGTCCGACGGCTGCAGGACACCATCTTTACTCTCGGACTGGCAAAGCCCACCGCTAATCTCTGCTCACCTGTGGTTTCTGCTTACCTGGACAGGTAAAGCAGGCATCCTCATGAAAAAACCCCGATGAGAAAATCAAACTCACATGAGCCAGTGTTTAAACATGTAATTTACTTGTGGTATGTTTGAGTTTCATGGCTCAGGTGCGCTACTAAGCAGCCAACACTTTTGTTTTCAGATTTGTCTCATCTGCCAACGCCTGTTGCCAGGTGTGTGTGTGTGTGTGTGTGTGTGTGTTTGTGTGTGTGTGTGTGTGCGCGTGTATCTCAACCAGTCACTCATCTCTCCCTGTGATCATAGCTGAGGTTATCATCTGGGTCAGTGATTCAGAAAGGGAGAGGATGTGGAAATTGCTCATTTATGTTAGTGTGTGTGTGTGTGTGTGTGTTAGCGCCAGGTTTTGTTTGTTTGAGGATGCGCCAGCTGTAACCTCTTCCATGAGCCCCCACCCTGATCTCCTGAAAACACCCTCCTCTATACTTTAAGTGTGTGTGTGTGTGTGTGGGAAGAGAGAGATGGCCATCGATGCCTCCTCCCATAATTCAAATCTCCAAATAGACGTTAGCAAACATTTGCTGTGAGGTCACTGGGATTGCCCCACCTTTCAACTCTATTCAGCGTGTGTATGTTATCCAGTGTGTGTGTGTGTGTGTGTGTCTTTTCAGTGAGAGAGCAGCTTTCAACTGTATCAACTCATTAGCATGTTAATTATGCACAGAACACTAATTGCTTGATTTACTATAGACACTCGGTGCACTGTCAGGGGGCCCACCACACACAACCTGCACATGCTTTCATTCAGTTTACCTTTTGTGCATTGCTGCACAAGAAACAAACCTTTGCAAACACACACACACACACACACACACACACACACACACACACACACACACACAGCGCTCCCCTGCTGCTGTTTGTGTTGCTTTAACTGCGCTCTTTGACACAAACAGAGTTTCCAGGTTCACTCGATAATCACTGCCTGTGTGAGATTAGCAGGCTAATTTACTCCTGGGTCATCAACGGCAGCCACAACAGCTTACCGCAGCCGCGCTCACAAATCAAGTGCCAGTTGCATTTCCTCCAGCTGATATGGCAGTGAACACATACTAATGAACATGAGACAAACTGAGCCGTTCTGATCATGCTTACTGGCTGTCAGAACCTCGCCGGTGAGCCAGACCTGCACATAAACGTGCTTTAGCTGATTATTTCACAGTAAACATTTACCGGATTGTAACCTGCAGGACTCGGTGACCAATCATACGAGACTAAATGAGTCTGGATCAGATGCAGGCTCACATTACTGCTAGGAAGGGATGTTTTGATCCTTTTTGCTTCTTCCAAAGGTGTGTTCAAAGTGTGGAGCCAAGCTTCAGGGCAGGTTTGAGCACCACATCACTTGACTTCTTGCACTCGTGTTGAATCAGTCTTCTTGCTCCCTTCGCTTTTTATCTCCATCCGCTCGTCTCCACCTCTTCATTCCGTCAGTCAGCGGACAAACAGGCAGTCGTGGAGGAGAGGAGGGATGGAGGGAAGTGATAAAAGAGGACAAAGCAGGCATCACTCCCGCATGCACCCATTTCATCGCTGCGTCAGCGCTAATGACTTAATGAACACTTCTTCGCCAGATTAGCCCTTGACAGCCCATCACACGCGCCGCCCCGTTAGCCTTCACGCCCGTCCTCTCGGTATTGTGTGTGCTAACCTGCCAGCGCACTAGTTGGCAGCTAGCTCAGATTGCCATCCTTGAGGAAGTGATTAGCGACAGTAAATGCTAATGAGTCCAACAAAATGAAGAGCTGGCAGGACGTGGATGATAAGGCAGGAGAGGGATGGAGGAACACGAGGAGGCGAGCTCAGAGCTGAAAAGAGATGATCGGCTAACAAAAAACTGTAATTCACTTCTTCATGTCGCGTCAGCCTAAAAAGAGAAATTTGGTATTTAAACAATAGTTTTAAATTATTTATTTTCTTTATGAAGTGGCACTTCTTATTATAGCACAACATATGTGAACATTTTTTTATGTCTGTCTTCATATCTTTGGATGTTTGAAACAGTTTAATCCCATGCTGCATAAATATAGAGAAGTCTTACAAATTAATGGGAGTGTTTGTTAAAATGAAATAACTCACATTAACCTGAGGGGTTTGTCAGCTGGGTGTGAACCTGACTAAATAACATGTTGCCATGTCTATTTCTAAAACGTTCACCTGCCTTTTCGCCGCCAGCGTGTTCACCTTTTTACACACAATCACCTGTTAGGGGTGTGAATAATGTCAGTAATAAGTAAGTGTCATTCCTGCACACACGCGTAACTGCAGGCTAGCGGCGTCGTGATCAGTCTCATTTGTGTGTCGAGACACAGACACCTCACCCCCACCACCACCTTCATGCGCGAGGACAGTGGCTTGATAACAGGCCTGCCCATCTCCCGTAAACAAAGGAGCGGGACAGAGAAAAAGACAAATAATCGGGGGGAGAAAGAGAGAAGTCAAAATGAGCCTCCTTGTCTCATCCTTCAGGTTTCCACCGAGCAAAGCGCTCGTTATTATTTTTTTTTTTTCAGGGCTTAATTGGCTGGAAAGTGGCTGACATGCAAAGTTGGGGACATTAACGGGGCTGCGCGCTGCAGTAAATGGCAAAGTGACAGTTAAATTGTACCTAGGGGAAATTATCCATCTTTCGACATCTTTAGCTCTTTTTAGGGGGTGGATCAGCGGGCGGAGAGATGGGGTGTAATTGCAACGCCAGGCCCTTCTTTTTTTTTTTTTGCAGCTCTCTCATTAGAAAGGAGGAATGCTAAGTGTTTAATGGAGGAGAGAATGAGGTGGACAGGCAGCAGAGATGAAGCATTCGCCAATCAGAGATGAACAAGAATGAACTTTTATTAAAAGTCAAATTGCTTTGAGCACAAACATCGTTCCGCGCTTGCTTTTCCTCCCCGCGGTGACATGAATACCTTTGTCCTGCTCCCTGATTTCGCTCGGGCTCTAAACTCTCTTTGTCTCTGTTCTGAGCCGTTCAATCAGCCCGTTGAGCGGTTGAACAGCCTCTTGACTGGCGCTGCTGAATAATGTTGTGCCTCTTCATTTCAATTAGCGCACCTCTTTGCCTTCCAGCCCTAATCACGCTCTTCCTCCTCCCGCTGTCACTCCTCCTCCTGCCAAACTGAAGCTGAAGCCAAGGTCAAATGTTGGTGGTCATTTGGGGCATTTTGTTGCATCTCTAATTGATTAGAGGAGAAAACACTTGAGAAATTACACCTGTTCACTCTCAATCTAACACTCACTCTGCACTTTTTCCCTCCCTCCCGCTCTCTCGCTCCCATCGTTGCCCTATCTGCTTTGACCTCTGCGTGATTGACATGGTAATTACCCAATCAGCAGATTGATGGCAGCGCTGTCACAATAGAGAGGATTGAAGTGGTCTCCTGCTTCCTCTCTGCATCTCAGTCTCTCCTCTTCTCTTGTTATCACTCCGTCGGGCACCAATCCTCCCTTTGGTGCCGTGAGGGTGGAAAGAATGAGCAGGAAAGGGGTGACATGAGAAGAAGGGAGGGTGTAGGGGTCTGTAATATTGTTGCCGTGTTTGCGCTAAATCGCTCAGCTAGGGGACGAGGTCACCGGCAAGTTGCGAGAGCCGACAGCGTGAGATCAAAAAGACGACGCTCAGGAGAGAAGTTAGAAAGGAAGTGTGAAGATTAGGAGAAAAGGGAAATGAGAGGAGGTGAAGGAGTGTGGAGGTGGACAAAAGAAGAGAAGTTGGAGGCTGTGCAGAGAGGGTAAAGATCAGTGAAGTCCTTTTATCTGCCGGATTGCTTCACCTCTAAAAGCCTGTCCATAGAGTCATTAGCCCTTCACCGACAGGTGTGTGAGAGTGTGCCTGGTTGTGTGAGAGTGATTTATTGAGGCCAAAAGGCTTCATCTCCCTCAGGGGTGCTGTCATGAATTCAAAGGCCTGTATTGTTGAGGTGGGTCATGGTGCTTGAATTTGAGGTCGCGGGGGTTAACACCCCATGATACACTCTTTATTCTCCACTGACACAATCCTGTACATGACTGATTGGGTGTTCGTGGCGTCCAACTCGCTCACCCATCCCTCTCTCTCTGTCTCTGTGTATGTTTGTCTGCAGCAAGGACGTGTCCGGAGCCCTCGAAGCAGCACTAGAGTGTCAGAAGCTCTACAACCAGCTTCCACGCATCCATGACATCATCGTCGCTCTGGTGGAGAAAGGAGACACAGATTTACTGCAAAAAGGTGAATTTCTCAACTATTATTTGGAATACAGCAGTAGCTCATGAGGTAGAGTGAGTTGTCCATGCTGCTGTTGTGTCCTTGGGCAAGACACTTAACCCACATTGCTGCTGGTGGTGGTCAGAGGGACTGGTGGCACCAGTGCTCTGTCAGTGCGCCCCAGGGCAGCTGTGGCTACGTTGTAGCTCATCATCACCAGGGTGTGAATGTGTGTGTGCATGGATGAATGACTGATTGTGTTGTAAAGTGCCTTGGGGGGTTCTAGGACTCTAGCAGGCCCTATATCAAATACAGACCATTTATCATTTTTATCTCCTGCTGTCAAAAGGTGGGCAATAATGCTTTGACTTAACTAAGACAACTCCATTCAAGATGGCCGCCACGGCCGACTGACCCTAGAAAGATGTATTTGTAAATTTTACAGATATTGAGCTGAAATTTGATGTGGTGGAAGCTGAGAGTCATTCATAACACACTGAGTGGAAAATTGCATTTGATCATGCATAAAGTTGCTGCTAGGAAAGGATTATAAGGCCATCATTTCTTCACAAAGGGCAATCCTATTTTAAACTCTAACATAAAAGTGCTAGACCTTTAATAACAGCTCGCCCACACACCCAGAAAAAAACACTTTAATGGGATTCTATGATTTCATTTTGAATATATGTCAACTTGTGTATTGGCAACAATCTGGCGATACAATATATATATGACAGTACAGGGGAGGCGATACTAAAACCCAGACGATATTTGCAACTTTTAAGACTGAATTTAAAACTCACAATAAACAGTCCAACGTATATGTGCTTAACGTGAGACACAAAAGACATATGGTCATTTTTTTCATGTAAATTCTCAATAAAAAACCGATACACTACTTTTAAAGTGACTGTATGTAGTTTCCTGGCGATAAGGGGCAGTACATAAATTTCAGGGTAGTTTTACACCATATCGCCGTGACTGTCATAAAAAAACATTACGGTAAACGTTTCCTGTCGAGCAGAAAGCACGTGACCTCGGCGTGACTCCTCAGACTTTGATAGTCCTTCAGGTAATTCCATCTAGAGAATGCAATGCTGATGCTAGTTTTCTGGCGGAGTAGGTTCCGGATCTGCTCGGGGTCCTTGGCTTGTCGATGACATCACACTACGGCAATACCACTCGGCCAAAATATAGTGCATCTTTTTTTTTAATTCTGTTCTTTCACTTAAGTTTTGGAAAGAGTTTAGCAGTTTTGTTATTAGATTCATGTTTTTTACCGCCTTAAATGCTTTTGAAGGTGGTAACGTAACTTCTGTAAGTCATACGTCCAGCCAGTCATCTAGTGTGATGTCATCAGCAGGCGCAGGACCTCGAGCCGGCTCTCGTAGAAGGAAACATGGCGTCCCCGACTATAGACCCGCGCTCTATGTATTTTAGACCCAATTGTTATGGTTTTATGTTACGAAATCGTCAATATTTTTCAACGACTGGACATCATTTTATTCATTTTCAACAACATTTTAATGGATATTTTCAGAGATTAATGGTAAAAACTACACATTGCCACTTTAAACATTGAATCAGCATCATAACATGAAATATTGCAATATTTCAGTGTCGATATTTGCTTTGCTCCTTAGTGAACACACAATATATTTCGAAAAACAACTAATTAAAAAACTGTTTGATCAGTCAAAGATGAAAAAAGGGCTTTTGTTTTATTCAGAATGATTTTGATAGAATATTTTGTGTTTTGTGGTAGAATTGGGAAACTAGGAATTAGTCAAAGCTTGGCGGTTGGAGGTTCTCGGTCTTCTTTATGAGGATTCTCTGACTTCTTTCAAAAGTAGACAAACATAACCAAATGAAGTAATACTCTGCCACTACATCTGACACATTTTACTCATTTCATGTGTGAATCAGAGGCCAAGATTTAGATTTAGTAAAGTTAAAACACTTAAGCTGGGGTCTATTATGCTTCTTTTTTAATTTTCTGACTCTAACCTCACTTTTCTATGAACCCAAAGGACTTTTCCCATATTTGCGTTAAGCGTACATGTTAACAGGTTCCAGTGATTCCAAGAGAGTGTAAGAGGCCCAGAAGGCCAGAAAGGCTCAGACCAGGGTCGGCGTGAAGCATCTGAACCAATCACAGCCTCTCTGTTTCTCCACGGTGAGGACGTGGAGTTCGACATCCCGCGAGGGCAAGTGGCTCTGAGTGTGTGACGGTCGAGGCAGAGCAGTGGAGCACCTCTCCACCTCCTCTTCCTCCCCCTTTCATTCACACACATCCCAAAGTTAAACAAGCCCTCAAAATCAGTCACCTCAACCTTAAAAAACACAGTAACTTTTAGCATTTAAACCAGTCAACCACTGACTCTCCAAATGTATTCTGTCCCACTCTGTTGTGTAAAGCATGAGAGAGGGATGACTTCTGAGTCTGTGAGTGCAAGCTGAGTGGTTCTGTTGTTGGAGGGTTTGAAAACTCACCTTTTGAAATAAACGCCGAGCCGTCTGACCTTCAGTGATCCATCAAAACAACCACTGGATTATTTTCTAATAAGAGAATGACGTTAAAATCTCTTCAGTCTTAAAATGGTGAGTTAAGGTTTCACCTGGAGAATAAACGTTCCACAAACCTGAAAATGAATTAATATCTGAGAGACCAAAAGTCCACAAAGAACCACGTCGTTCTGAAGAGAGAAATAAAGAGAGGGATAAACTTTTGTCCTTGGCTTTGCTGAATGTGCAGCTCCTTTTGGGGAGCGGAAAGTTTGCAGTTGTGTGCGTGCACCCGTGTGTGCGTGCATGCATGTGTGTGTGTGGTACCTGTACTGAAGCTGGTGAACAGAGATAGTCTGTAACGCTGAGCTGAGTGCTTTAGCAAGTTTACTGGGAGAGCTTAGGCTTTCATTTGTGTGTGTGTATGTGTGTGCGTGTGTGTGTGTGTGTGTAGATTTGATATGAGTGCTTTGTGCCTGGGACATTGTGCCAAATAATGGAATCTGAGGGAAAATGTGGAAGTGTGTGGTGTGTTTGATTACCTCTCAGACGTTTTCATTCATGACCTTTGCCTGCTCTGTTTCTCCTCAGCCATGGACTTTGTTAGTCAGGAGCGCGGAGAGATGACGATGCTGTATGACCTGTTCTTTGCGTTCCTGCAGACCGGCCAGTACCGTGAAGCCCGAAAGATCATCGAGGTGAGCACACACGTTGACACGGATGCCATATTTGGCACCGGATTGATATTCTCCTTTTTCACAACAAGAAATTCACAAAAAGTGGTCCAGAAATGTTTTCCATATACAGGACTGCTGAAATGTTTTGTCCTATGTCCTCAGAGGACATGTGGGATGGAACTGCCATCCTCTCCTTGTTACCAGACCGGAGGATTTCACAAATGTTTATATCTTTGTCATCTCAAGTGCTGCTTCTATAAGCCCTGTAGATTAGTAAGAGGAAAGAGAAGAAGCATGCAGATAAGAAGTGATTTTTTTGTTTGTTTTTGCATGGATCAAACCAAAGGTCAGGGACTTGACAGCAGCACAGAGAGATTGATGAACGGATGAAAAGAGGGATGAGCCTGACAGTAGAGGAGGAGAGACAAAGCCCTTACTGTGTTTGATCAGCAGGAGAACAAAACAGATGAAGGCATATCTGAGCTCAGTCGCTCTGGCATCTCTATCTCGTGGCCTGGTGTGCACTAAAAGAGGGATTTGTCCCTCTTGAGGATTCAAGCCCTCTTAGATATGATCAACATGTTGTTGCTGTGGCTCTCATTCCCTCCTGCTAGATTATACAGCTGCTCTCCTGCTTCTGATATCGGCTTCATGCCAGTGGTGTGTGAGGTTGTTGATGCACTGGTGAGCCGGTCGAGAACCAAAACGCTCTGATTTGAGTCTCATAATGTTTTTGGAGGAAAGGACGTGATAGGAAGATCCACATGTTCTTATCACTGATGCAATAAAATAAAACAACAGGCGTGGCAAATAAATCCTGGTGACAATTGGACTCTTTTGCAAAAGTTTTAAGTTTAAAGGATAAAGATTTCCCTTTTGATCTTGCATCAAAAAAGGGCAGAATGCCTTCTCCAGGTCAGGGATGAGGTCCTGCCTCAACTAGAGGAGGAGTTTAAAAGTGATTTTCAAAGGGCACTGCTCAGCCTAATACAGCTCTGTACAGTGTGGTTTTATACAGCCCCCTGAGTGTAGTTTTGTGGGTGAATAAAAATTTGGGAGAAAGTAGTGGGAAAATACCGAACAGTGCTTATGGAAACTGTGGTCGGGCTGAGCTGCACCAGTTCGAGTTACTCTGAGTAGTGCTCTTTGAAAACTGGCTTAAGTAACTTGGGGTCTTGTTCACGAGTGAGGGAAAGATGGAGCGTGAGATTGATGGACGAATTGGTGCTGCCGCTGCGTCTGCAGTGATACGGGCGTTGTAACGGTCTGTTGTGGTGAAGAGAGAGCTGAGCCGGAAGCAGAACCTCTCGATTTACCGGTCGATCTACCTCACCTATGGTCACGAGCTTTGGGTAGTGACCGAAAGAACGAGATCGCGGATACGGTCAGCTGATATGATTTTCTATTGCAGGGTGTCTTGGCTCTCCCTTGGGTAGATAGGGTGAGAAGCTCGGTCATCCAGGAGGGGCTCGGAGTAGACCCGCTGCTCCTCTACATCAACAGGAGCCAGAGGTGGCTCGGGCATCTGGTTAGGATGCCTCCTGGACGCCTCCCTGGTGAGGTTTTCCCGCCAATTGGGAAGAGTTCCAAAGGAAGACCAAGAACACGCTATAGGGACTATGTCTCTCGGCTGGCCAGGGAACACCTTAGGAATTCTGAGATACTTAAACTCCTCCACTTGAGGCAGGACCTCGTCCCTGACCTGGAGAAGGCATTCTACCCTTTTCCAACTTAAGACCATGGTCTCGGATTTAGAGGAGCTGATTCTCATCCCAGCTGCTTCACACTCAGCTGCGAACTGTTCCAGGTTCTCAAGGACCGAGTGTTCTCTTGCCAACATATAATGAGATGATGCTGTTATGGATTGGAAACATTGCAATCAGTTTTTATATTTGATCTGATTCATCATTTAATTTAAAATCCTAAAGTGATGGATACTCAATTCCACCAGAATTTTATTTGTACTGGAGATTTATTTTTAAATTTTTGAGTGAAATCAGGGGAAAAAAAGCTGCTTTTCACTTAACCTGCGTAGAATTTCTAACAAAGTATGTGATTTAAAAGTTCCCCCTCAGCTATCTGCTATTATATTTGCCTTTCATGCTTGGACGACTACAATAGAATCATATTTCTCATCACTCATATATTAATAGTCACACACCCACTCAGACACGCACATCCTTTTTTTTTCTCCCCTGTTTTGAGAACGTCAAGTGGCGGTCCAGAGTGGTGTCTCTCTTTAGGCTGTGTTTGGTATAATTGGCAGCTGATTAATCACAGCTAATTAAGTGTAATGATAGAGAAAGGTGGCCAATTTTGTGCTAAATGGTCGTGGTTATGTAGGGGATTGTCAGGTGGCCGGGTCTATTATTGCAGCAGGCGTGTGCGTGATGGTCAAGGTTAGGTAGTATTGCTAAAGAGTGGTGGGGCTATTATGTGTTTTTGTCTTAGGGAGGTGTGTGTGGGCTAAGTGGCAGGGTGATTAGGAGAATTGAAACATTAGGAACTGAGATGGAGAGGTTTTGTTAAGTGGAGGTGAGATCTGGTCGTTTTTAACATTTTCTTTATGTTTTAAACGCACCAGAAACATTTTATCACCTCAAAGTCACAGAGAAGCAACAGGAGGCTCGTATTTACTTAGCTGCGTGCGTGTTTGTTTGTTTGAGGATTTAAATTTCTCCGACGGTGAGTGCGTGTTGGCATTTTTATTCTTTTATTTATTTTTGTTTGTCTCCACTGAATTCTTTTGATTCACGTCTGCATATGTCAGCGATGTGCCGTCTTATTTCTGAGAATTGTATTTCCGGATTAGATTAGGGAGATTTCTCCTGACAGAATCAAAATCCCAAACACATTTGTGTGTGTGTGTGTGTGTGTGTGTGTGTGTGTGTGTGTGTGTGTGTGTGTGTGTGTGTGTGTGTGTGTGTGTGTGTGTTTGCAAATGTTTGTGCTGCTTTGAGCCCTCAAGACTTTTCCAAGTAAAATGAATCGGAGGCAAAAAGATGGAGCACTTGCACTGAGCCTCAGTCTCTAAGAAGATTAGACGGACGGACAGAGAGAGAGAGAGAGAGAGAGCGCTACACATTTTAATTTGTCCCTTTGGCTGGTGGGGTAAGAACATAATGCCATTGCCTGGGACAGCTAGAGGGATAGAGAGGCAGGGGAAAAGATGAAGGAGGGGAGATTTGGAGGAAGAGGAAGGAATTGGGATGTGGGGATTAAAAGAGGAAAGGATGACGGCGGTGTGGGACGGTCACAGAAAGGGATGAAGCTCATCTTTTCTCTGCTCTGTCCTCACAGTTTGATGGGCGGCTCATCAAAGAGGCCGGCGGGGATTGAGTGCTGTTGATCCTCGGTCAGATTAACTCTCAGCCAAATGGCTCTACTCTTCTCTCCCTTTTTTCTTACCCAGATTACTGAGCAGAGAGGGAGAGTGACATTTCTCAATCCTAGTCTTATTCAGATTGTATCAAAGCCCCAGGATGCAGATGAAATCCTGATCACTGTTATTCCATGATAATAATCATGTGCACATATCAGGCTAAACCGAGGCTACATGAGCCAGCAGATCAATCTATGTCAGCCCTTATTGACAACACAAATACTCTGTTTATCTGCGTATCATTGGTGCTTCAGTGGAATGGAAGCAGGGACATCACAGCCTTTTAAACAAATGTCACTTTTTATTTTTGGAAACTCACCGTTTCCTCCTGCTTTAACCCTAGATTTCCTCCACGGTTTACAGATACTCACAGATCTTTTCATATTGGTGTTTTTAGCGTTTATGATGGAAAACGTGTTCACTTTTGACTTTTCCTCCTGATTTAGTGTAAAAGCTGCTAAAAATAGTCAGTGTCATGATGCAGAACAAACAACATCCCACAGATGCATATTTAGAGGCAGAATGTGATCAGAAATGAAATTGTTAGTTTTCTGTCATTTTAATCTGGGTGCGCTGGTCCTTAAGAACAAACGGGGATGGCTTAGGGCTCTGTCATCTCATAATCCATCCACCTAGTGAAAAACACCAAAGCTGCTTTTCTAAACACATTTTCAAAACAAATGCATTCATCTTTAGTGTTTGTCATTTTCATCATGATTCTGAACATCAGTGGGCTTTTTTAGTTTCAATGTTCGCAAGTTCCATTTTAGTCTCCGATTGGCTCAGACGCTCCATCCTAACTGGTGTTGAAGGATATTTAAATACCTGGATTAGATAAACACACTGTCATTGATAGGGATGTGAGAAAATATCGATATGGCAATATATCGTGATATTTTTCCTGTGATATTATATCGATATTCAAAAGCCGTGTATCGAATCTTTGGAAGAATTTACATGAAATAAACGTCTTAATATTTAATTGAAATATTTTAGTGTTTGATTCTACAGAGACTGCCGTTTTTGTTTATTTTGAAATGACTTCTGAAAATGCAGATGTTAATTACTCCATTTATTTTTTACTTAAAGAGCAATGGGTTTTGTTTCCACCATTGAAATGTAAAGCCCTCTATTATGGTTCAGATACCTCATATTAAACATTTTACGTATCAGTTTGGACTGTTTATTGAATTTTCCTACAATAAATTCAGAATAAAAAAATCGCTAACATCGTCTGGCTGAATGCATCACAATATATCGTGATATATCGCATCGTCTCCCCTGTATCGTGATACGTATCATATCGCCAGAATTTTACCAATACACATCCCTAGTCATTGACATGTTAGCTGTTTATACTGGGGGTCCATAGATCCTTAAAAAGCCTTAAAATATATTTTCCATATTTAAGGCCTTAAAATTTCTTAAAAATGACAAGTAATCCTTTTAATCCAGAGTTCAAAACTCTTAAAAATACCACAGACACAATGAACAAGATTGCTTTATTTTATTTCATTTTATTTTGCAATCTTTATAAAGAATTTTGTGAATTTCTAATTAGTCTTTTGCATTTTTGTGTATGAGACTGTCATGAGAGGAACCAACAGTATTTTTTTGTGTGTTAGGGCGCCATTTTCAGGTAGCTAGTGGCATGTGAGCCATGAGGAAGTGCAGGTCTAGTGGTACTGCATTGTTTGTTTTTGGAAATTACATGCACTGTCATTGTCTGCAGAGCAATTATCTCGATGTTTGCGTTATTTTTCAGCATTTTCAGTTCCAATTAAATCTTAGACAAAGCTATTTGTTTGCTGGCCACACCCCTTTTTTCATTCTAAGAATGTAAGATCTTAAATTTTAGCAAAGCAGCCTTAAAAAAGGTCTTAAAATATCTCCCTTGAACCTGCAGATACCCTTTTATGGTAGTTTATATTATTTTTCCCTAATAAACTAAATCATCTGTTCTCCTTTTTTAGACACCGGGACTGAGGGCGAAGCCCGGCCGCCTGCAGTGGTATGCAGAGAAATGCATTGCTCTCAACCAGGTGATACACACACATCGACACAATCAGATAACAATAAAGAACAAGAGAGCAACTAAAGTGAATATTTATCCTTGAAATGTATGTTTGTGTTTAGATGGAGGCCCTGGAGCAGATGGTGGACATAACAGCTAAG
Source organism: Aphyosemion australe (assembly GCA_006937985.1). Classification (NCBI taxonomy): domain Eukaryota; kingdom Metazoa; phylum Chordata; class Actinopteri; order Cyprinodontiformes; family Nothobranchiidae; genus Aphyosemion; species Aphyosemion australe. Next base: position 1,446,265 of record SSNS01000090.1, read on the forward strand.
CTGTTTGAGTGTGACAGAGATGAGATGTACAGTTACATCCTCAAGCTCTGCAGTGAGTCCCTGTCCGTCCGTGTGTGTGTGTGTATGTGTGTTATATTGAACTTGTGTGTCTTCTCACTTGACCTCTCACCTCTGCATGGGACCAGTCAGGAGGAAGCAGAAGAGGTGGTGTGATTGCTGCAGCCAAGAGAAGAGCTGATAACAATTGTGATTGGAGTGTTGAAGCTGATTGTCATTGTGCCCTCTTCTCTGAATGTGCACATACACACACTCACACTCACACACACACCCTCTTAGTTGGTGTGTTTGATAAATTGCCACAGAGCTGAAGGGTCGTCAGTTGATCAGATTAGAGCTTTGATTGCCGCTCTTTGTCAAAAATTTTCTTGCTGATCCCCCCGCCACACACACACACACATACACACACCTGTGTGTCATACCTTCATGACTAATTAAACACCTTTCATTCCCACTCATTTGTTTCTGGTTGTTTTTCAGAGGACACAAACAACTGGCAGAAGGCAGAATCCATCTGGACAAAGATGCAGGAGGAGAACGTGATTCCCAGAGAGAGGACGCTGCGTTTGCTGGCAGATGTTCTGAAGAGTAACGGCCAGGAGGTGCCGTTTGAGGTGCCTGAGGTACAAACTCAGATATGCGAGACGTGATTCGATGCATTAGATAAATTTCATCTGGAGGTTTCTGGTGGTGAGACAAAGCAGAGCACGTACATTTGGAGGGTCTTTATCACAGCTTCCTATTGTTTTGCAGCCCGTTGTGGTTCTAATGCAATAAAGATGCATAATAAGGCCTATTTTATCTAATTAAGATGGGTTCAATTAAAAATTGTTATATTTAACAGGAAACAGCTCTAGCTGCAGAAACATGCAGGATCTTTTTGCAACATTCTAAATATTTTGATGCCAGTTATACTAAAACCACTCTTCATCCTTCAAGCTTCTGTCTCATTAATACTTATTTTTTTTCTATGATGCTACAGTTTAGGCTTTTGAATTAAAACATGGAGTACCCAAAGTGGAATCTGACCCTGGCCTCAGATTGTCAGAGCTAACCTCAACTCCACAAAAAAAAAAAAAGAAAAATCCAAACTCTTATCAGCTGCTCTCCAAACACCCCCTCCGCCACACACACACACACACACACACACACACACACACACACACACACACTTTGCTCCACTTTAAGCCTCTGTTCATTACATGCAGAGCAAACAGGATTGAGGCTCTGATCTGAAGTGTAGTCAATCAGAGCAGCTGGCTGCTGAACAGGGTTACAGCTTGATCTGTCTGTAAATCTCTAATGCCCGACTAATTTACCCAGCAGCTAAATGCCTCCATATGGCTGCTGCTGGATGCTCAGCTGGACTGAAATTAAGCGAGTCTGATTTTTTTTTTAAGTTACGGTATATTTACACTAAAAACAGAGAGAGGTGTTACCTAAAAGCTGCTTTGTTTTCTGCTGCTCCCAGATTTTTCTCCCGTTTTTCACTTTGCATGCTCCAGCAGCGTGAAGCATGATGAGAAAGGAAGTGATTGCTGTTGCCTGAAGCGATGAACTTGGCGACCCCGGGGGCTCTTCGGTTGACACTTCCCGCTCCAACACACAAACTCTCTAACACGCACACTTTTCTTTTGCCCCTTGGGGTGCCAGACCTAATTTGCCCCTAGCCAATACAGCTTAACCCCCTCCCCTGTCAGCCACACGGGTGAGCGAGCATTGCAGGACTCTGCCCGGCGTTATTGCACCGCCTCACACACACATGTGCACACACACCAACTCATCACCAGCTTTTCAGGCTAGATGTAGCTGTGTTTTGATGGAAATATCACACAGCTTTTGCCTTGTTGTGTGTGTTTACAGACATGGTATGAAAAAGTTGCCTCCACCACACAGCAGGTCAAGTCACCATCCACCCCCTATAAAGTGGAAAGTGGTGCTGATTACCAGAACCGTCTGCTGACTCTCTGTAAGAAGGGCAAAGCCAAAGGTAAGCAGCAGCAGGAGGTCCATGTGTTGTCCTACATCAGCTGAGCTTCTTTTACACCAGTCTGTTGAAACTGAATTAAAGACCTTTTCTGCTCTCCTGGCTGTTTTTTTTTTCTGCAGAAGCAATTGGGGTGCTGAAGGAGGCGGATAATCAGGGCGTGGCACTAACCGCCCTCCCATATGATCACCTGATCCGGGCTCTGTTGGCTGAGGGATCCCTCGAGGAAGCCATGGTAGTCAAGAAGATGTAGGTGTCATAACGAATTATCCTAAAGCTGATCTCAGATCATGTTTATGATGCACCGTTCCTCCCAAAATCTAAATTTGCTGTCTGAGGATCATCTCGTTCACAAAACTGATATTTAAAGGCTCTAAAAAACTAAAGAAGTATTAGAAATGGGAATATTCTGCAGTGTCATCATTCCATGAGACGGAAGCTAGGATCTAAAAAAACAAGAATCCTGCTGCTGAAAGGATGGTGATAATGTTTTTGCCTGTGAGTGCTTGTTAGCAAAAATCTCTCACTGGATGACTTAATAAAACTCTCTACGTCAACCTGAATCAAGATGGCTGCGACAGCTGATCAACTTTTGCAAACACAAAACCTTTCAGGTTTGAGCTGAGATTGAGTTCATAACTGAGTCATTTGCAACTTATTCTTGCAGCGCTAACAGATTATTCACGATCTTTCTATATTGCACGAGATTGCAGTGGAAAGAAATCTAGACAAACCGTAGCTGTAGATTTTGCTCTGCAGGTCGGCCATGCTTGTAGCCTCAGCACGTCTACTATTGGCTTGTTGGAGTTTAAGCCGGGCCAATCACAGCGCTCTCTGTTTGTAAAGAGATGTTGGGCCAATGAATACGTCTCACTGTTCTCTGCTCTGATTGGTCCTAGCGTTGTCCAATTGTGTGTGGAGACCTGAGTTAGTTAGACGGACAACCATAGATTTTGCCCCATGACCAAGCTCTGTCTACAGGTCGTGGCCATCCTATATATTTACATATAGGATGGCTTGTCAGGCTAGATGCATTCCTTTAATTATTAATTTAATTATTTATCTCTTGGTTCTCCTTTTAGCTCCTGCTGGATGGTTTAAGTGAGAATCTCTGATTTCCTGTGGTTTCTGCAGTCTGGTCTTTGGTATCTAAGCTCTCTCTGATCTGATGTAACCCACCAGTTTTGCTGCTTCCAGTTAAAGCATTTAATATCTAAAACATTCTCCCTCAGACAGGACAGATGGTTCATCTCTGTGTTTTAGTTTGAGCACGAATAAATTCTGGTGTAGTTAATTCTTTGCTACTTTTCCCCATCATCCTCAGCTGGTGGCAACTGGGGACAAAACCGCAGCTCCTCAGCAGACACGAGGATTATAAACTGATTGTATGTTAACATACTCAACCCTGCTGGATATGAACAATGGTTCATGCTAAGCCCAAACACACACACACTCGAGATTAATTCTGGTTTTCTGGGAAGTTGGTGACTTTGTGCCGAAACATCAATCTTCCTCCAATTAGTGATGTATCATGCGTTGGGCCACATCGAGGCTGGAGACGTGCAGAGGTATTGCAGATCCCAGCTTAACACTGAGCCCATCTTCTTGCTGTTTGTCTTTTTTTTTTAAGATAATCTACATCTCCCTGTTTGTCCCTTTTCTCTTTCTGCAGAAGAAAACATTGAAGCAAAGAGATAATAACATAATGACACACACTGAGAGAAGAGCTGCTGTTGCTAAATTGTACAGAAAGGAAAACATGTAAAAACATCCATTACACTATCAGCCTCTTCCCCGGCTCTCTACATGGTTTGCACTCTTTTATTACAAGAATAATCATATCAATTTTAGACCCGTGTTTCAACAAGCACGAGGCAAATACGAGTGATAACCCATCTCCAGTCTCTGTTTGAATTGGTTTATGGCGTCCCCCGCCTGGATAAAAGCGTAGTTTATCTGCGCGCTTAATGAGAAGTGAAATGAGCTGAGAGGAGAGTCGCACAAAGATGGAAACGGGAAGGAAAAAGGCAGAGATAAAAGGGGCTAAATGGGAAAAGAGGAGTGAATGGGAGAAGGAGGGCTAGATTTAATCATGTATGGGGATAATGAAGACGCTATAGGCATTAATTCTGAGTGTGCGCGTGTGTGTTTTTAGGTAATCTGTACAGAATTGAGCAGCGGGGTGCTTATGGCGAGACTAAGGGTTGATGAGAGAGCATTGGCTAAAATGCAATACCCCTAGAAGGAGAAGGTGAGAGCAGTGGTGTGTGTGTTGGGGAAAGGTGAGTGAAAGGACAGCCTCTGGAGATTTTCTCCCCCTCGATAAGAATAATTCTGACCCCACACCCCCCGCTGCTCGGTCTCCACGGCAATCAGTCAGCGACCCTGTTACTACTCCAATCTTTGGCTTGACCCCGTCACAGCAGCTGCCGGATGCTGCTTGGCCTGGTGTCGCCGTGGTGATAAGGATTGCCAGCCTGATGCTCAATTGAGCGGAAGGATTAATCTGGTTGCAGGGCTATAATAATAAATAAAAAAAAGCAGAAGGCAAGTTTGATTGAGGTTTTAGTGGTTAAAAAGAGGCCGTAAGTAAATACAGATGGAGGGAAGAAGGAGCAGCGCCCAGAGGCCTCGGAGCCAACCTTCCTCTCGCAGATCGACCAAAAACATGGAGGAGCGTCACGTATACACGGACAACAATCAAGTCCTTGATGTGTGTATTATTTTCAGGTCACAGCAGGCGCTTTACGAAGGGCTCAGACCTGCTGCCAATCAGATTTGTGCCTTTTGTCTTGTATGTTTCAGCTCATGTGTTTATCTCCTCTCGGGAGTCTAATGCCTTTCTAAATGTGATGCTTCATAATGACACAGAATAGATAGTTCACTCATCACAGATTATAAAGATTTCCTCCTAATGGTACACGCCAGTATCAGCTTTGAAGTTGGAAATAATGGTTTTTCTTTTAGCGTCAGTCGTACACGGATAAAATCTTTCATTTGTACACGATCTAATATCGGAATATCACACTATAAATAGATAATTCCCGCTCATTTTCTTAGAAAAACAGCTCACCCCTTTAGGGATTACACGATGCAGAAATGAAAACCCGCAGCCACGCTACATGTGCAAAGACACAAGTCTTTCTTATTTTCCATTAGTTGTGAAGATTATCTCATGGTGGAATTTGGTGTTTTTCCTGCAAAACATTCGGATGAAACGATGAGATGCTTTGGCGATTCAATCACCTGAACGTTTTGTTTTTGCAGGATGTTGTTGCAGAAATCTTCCAGCATGAAGCGTTTCTGTGTCACATTTATAAGGTTTGCTTTAATCAAACAAAGTTTTAAGAGCGGTAACGAAGAGCTTCGTTCTCCTTTAGGGCCGAGTCGCGTGTGCCGGGCTTCAAGTTGAGTGAAATCGCCAACTGTTTGCTCATCATCTCGTACAGCGTGAAAGGCCAGGTCCAAGGTAAGAGCTAGACTTGTGTTAGATTCATACGTGTGTATACACACAGACACACACACACACACTCACTGTGCGTCTTTGCAGAGGGGATGGAGAGGCTGAAGTCCATGCTTCAGTTGGATTACGTGCCCTCAAACCTCGCCATCACCCGGCTGGTTCAGGCCCTCGGTAACCATGGCGACGTGGCAGCGATTCAGGAAGTGGAAGCACTAATTAATAGTCTTGGAGCAGCCACCAACCTGTCCAGCATGGTGTTTGTCAACAACACGGCCCTGGCACATATCAAAAAGTAAGGCTTCTGGCTGAAATGGCTGTAAAATTGATTCTTTTTTAAAACTTGTTCAGTTTAAACAAAAAGACTCCAGATGAGCTGAGCTGCAAGTTAGATGAGCGAAATCCAATTTCAGTGCGCTCCCGTGCGATTTCTCCTCTTGCATTGTGTAAACACTCTTAGCAGCAGTGTGATGAGATCTGCGATGACACGCTGCTGTAGTAAAAGCTCACAGAGTGAGCGGGGTGTCGGGAACAAATAGGAAACACAGGCGTGATCGGATTATTCAGGACTACTTTTAATGCGGTGAAAACACCCGTCCTCCCGTGACGCTTCAGCGCCTCAAACAAAAAGAGAGCAAAATAATAAAACAAGCTGCACATCAAAGTTTTATCGGGCCGCATTAGCACGTCTCCATGCCAACTTGGAGGCACAACAGGAAGTGAAAAATAGCACGGCGGCCTCGCGCCTGATTGGCCACCGCGGTGCCGGCCTGTCATCTTGAACCCTGACCTCTGGAAGCGGCGCGCTGAGCTTCTCTGACACGTGCTTCCCCCGCCGCTGTATCTGAGCCAAGCTGACTTTTTAAGAGCCGCGGCGGAAAAGCGGAGCCGGTCCGGAAAAGCGGAGCTCCACATTTAGAGGGGCCCCTCGCTGAATTATTCAGACGGTCCCCGTCGCAGCGATCAGCGTGGACGTATCCCCTCACTTCTAGAGCCTTGCGGAGCCACTCGCACACACCGTTTGTTAAATATTCATCACGACTAGTGGCGGTGCAGAGAGGGTAGGGAGCGTGAAGTGTTAGCAGGGAGCTCAGGTTGCCAGATTGAGTTGTTTCAGATTTGTAGCGGTTTTGTTTCGCTGTGGCAACCTCAGCATAAAAAAACAGAATTACTGGAAGAATGAGTAGGTTTGCACCCAAAGGGAGGTTGTAAAGGACAGAACAGGAAACTAATATTATTTTCAAAGTCTGAAAACAACAATTGGAGCAACTTTTTCTTGTAATTCCTCAGAAACATCCATGTTGGACAGTTTTAATGTTGGAGTCTGTATTAAATAAATGTTCAGTCCCAAGGTGATGGATCCACCTTTCACACACCCTTTTCTAAATAAACCAAACAATAGTTTCTCCTCTTATTAATTCTCTGACCCGTTCCTCCTCAGTGGTGATATCGATACAGCGGTGGACTTGTTTGAAGGAATCTACACGAGACCAGACGGCTCAAACCCAAGTATAGCATTTGTCTTCAGGAAAGTCCTGGAGTCTGGCAACGACAAAGCTCTGGACAAGCGTAAGACACACAAACCGACACGTGTTCATTATAGAGACGGAAACGCTCATGATGCACATGCAGATGGGACGGCTTCAGCTTCGGAGGCCAGCGGTGTGAGATGGAAACCGACCCGTGTGTGTCTGTACTGTTGCAGTGAGTGCTATGGCAGAGCGGCTAGCCAACCACTTCTCCTGCTACAGACCGGCCGCGGATCTCTTCCTCCAGCTGCTGGACAAGGACAAAGTGGAGGACGCCAAATTCATGCTGGCTGTGAGTATCTGTGTGGGGGTTTACTGTTGAGATTTCCTATTTTAGATACTTTCAATGAGTTTGTGTGACTTTCAGACTAGTTTCAATCCACATAAAGGGTTAAATGATCCATGTAGCTGTGTCATTTGTTGCATTTTATTGTTTTCCTGATCAAAAAAAATCCACATTCATTGAAGGAAACTGCACAGGTTTAAGGAGGGGGTGCATATGGGTGCAGATCCCTGCTTGACTTCATGTTTTGTGCATCTTTTGAAAGTAATCAAGGAGCCTTGGGACATGAATACGTAGGGAGGAAGAGGAGGCTGCACAGAAGATGGACAAACGTTTATATAAAGACTTAACTTCCTCCTCACTCTTAGTGATTCTGTTTCCGTAGCAACTTCCTCATCATCAGCTGGTGTCTTTAATCAGGAACCACGACTGACGTCAAAGCTAAAGGCAACAATTTAGAATTTGTTGCAGCATTTTTGTTTAAATGAACACTTAATCAGCTGAGAAATACAAAAAAGCTCCTGGATCTCTTTCTGTGAGCCAGTTGGGTCGATTACAGAAGCTCCTTTCCATAATAACTGATCTCACAGAAAGTCGACATGGGGGATGTCTGACTAACATGCATGTTAATGAGCAGATACATTACTCACTACTCCCATCTTTATTATTATTTAAACACCTAAAAAGGTTACAGGATTTTAAAGCTGCAGTAGGAGGTACACTCAGCCAGCGGGTCAGTGGGAGATGAGAGGAATCATTTTCTGATGAGGTGAAATGAAGGTTTTTACTCATAACTTTCATAAACTATTCAACATTTTTTATGTAAAACTGTTTATCTTTGATGTCATCTGAGGCATTGTCTGTGTTCAGACTCAGATTTGAAGAGTAAACATGGCTAAAATGATGCCCAGAGTTTTTGGGGTAAAAACGTCCAACGAAAACTCCACTTAAAAATAATATATATAACTAATAGGGGTGGGACTCGATTAAAAAAATAATCTAAATAATTAGAGGCTTTGTAACTAATTAATCTAGATTAATCGCATTTTAATCATTCAAGAAAATTGGCCCCAAAGCAATGTTTTAAATTAACAATAATGAGGTAGAGGGTTAGGGTTAAGGGTCATGAAGAGCTCTTGTAGCCAAGGTTCTGAAGTCTTTTTAGAGGTGCAGCTTAATGATATTCATTGATATTTAGGGCATGTATTTTGTCCCCAATTGGGGGACACCCGAGCCCAAAGGGTTAAATGCGTTAATTTTTTCTAATTAATTCATCATAATTAACGCGTTAAATTCCCACCATTACTAATTAATAATAATAAGCATTCCTTGAAGGATGCATTTGTTGCTAGTCTTCCAAATAAGATCTCAAAGGTGAAGTTATGTTCATCCTCGTTCAAAAATCACTAAATCTTGCACAAACGACTCATATCTGTAAAATATTCTCCTGTTTGACTTTTATAATCAAAGTTTGAGTTTTACAGCCAGACCTGCTTTGTATTTGTCTTCGTATAACCCCCCCCCCTTCATCTGAGCTGCTCCTCCTGGGTCACTGGAGGGTAGCAGCAGCCTCACTCCTCCATCCCATCATAAGTGAAGCAGGACCAAAACTCTGAAAAGCTTTTAAGTAGGCAAGCAGACTGTAATGATGACATGGCTATCAGGAGAGAAGGAGGTGAGGCCGGTGGGGAGCAGGAGGGATGAAGTCAGTCATTAAGAAGGAGAAACGGCGGCGAGGAGGGCGCTTAACAAACTCGTCTACGTCTGCTAACGCGCCCGTGTGTGCTGGAATGGGTCGGTGAGGAGGACGGGGAAGGATTCCCAGGGCGAGCAGAGCTTTTAGGCAGCGTGTGTGTGTGTGTGTGTGTTGGGGGGTGGGGGGGGACTGGTTATAGAGCCACTGGTGAGAGGGGGTGGATGTGGCAGGGGAGGAGGAAAAATACAGAAAAGAAAATGAGCGTTCCTCCAGATGTAGCAGCGTGGTCTCGGTCTAATTGACTGATTGTACTAAAACTGTTCCCCCACTCAGTGTGTGTGTGTGTGTGTGTGTGTGTGTGGTGCTGTTAAAAGCCTTACAAGCCACTCGCTTTTAATTCTGTATGAAGTGAAGGGATGAAACACATTAGTTTACGACTGGCTGGTAATCAGACGACCAAGAGAAGCTCTCACTAAGAATCTGTCCAGAAACCACCAACCATGATCCGATTCTTCGCTTTTTATTATAAGAACATAAAAAAAATCATCAGAATTCCCGGTGTGGTCATGTTTGTACGTACAGTGTAATGTTTTGCCGCCAGTTAGAGGTCTGATTTGATATTTTTAAGCTGATTACTAATCATGTATCTGACATGAGCAGCATTTTTTCTTTATTGACTTCAAAAATGATTACATTATTCAAAATCTTGGAGAAAAATTTGTTTACTCAATATCATTTAGATAATTAGGATAATTTCCTCTAAATGCACTGATTCTGATTTCCAGAGCTGAAACCAGTTACCAATTTTTACCATTTCAGGTTCATCTTAGAGAATTATAAATACCAGAATACTTCTTTTTAGCTTCCAATTAACTTTGAAATGAGGATTTTTGAAAGTAAAACCTTCCATGAATCTGACCTGTCAGTGGTGTGTTCATGGACTGAGAAAAAAAATCTGTCTTTTAAGTTTCAGATGAGCATCAGCTGATTCTGAGGAGAAGAAAGCGTCTTTGAATTTTCCAAAAACAGTAAAGCTGATCTAGTTTCTGTCAGATGAGATTAAAGCCTAGTTAACGAATCTTCCTGGTGTTTTTTTTTGTTACAGAACTCTACCCCAGTGGTTAACTAACACCATGTGAAACATTTAACCAACCATCATGTTTTACATCCTGTTATCTGCTCATTGAAGCTCTAAAGCTGTACAGGAGTCACATGATGGACAGCCCAGTCTTAGCCCACACAGAGTAGTTGATATGGCCTTTAATGTGACTAAGTGGTGATAATTATGCTTTCTGATGAGAAAAGTGCTGTACATTTAGCATCACAAGGAAACGCGTTGTTATTAGATCCATAATTATCCTTTAACCTGAGCATGACCTCGGGTGTACGAGGGTCTGCAAACGCGTAGACGCAGGTTGGAGAGGAGTCTGCTCCTACTTATTTCTGTTTCCTGTCTCGCTGCAGCGCTGCAACGCCCTGGCTGAACAGAGGGACGCGCTGCTGTCCTTCGTGGCTCAGAGGGCTCAACAGCCAGGACAGGTAAGGCCTCAGGATCAGAATTACATTTGTTTTCACAGTTTGTGCAGAAATTACTTATTGATCATGATTTATTTTGAATGTCCATCATCCCAAATCAAACACTTTCAGCTGCCAGCGTTCACAGATAAAAAATAGAATCAGATTAACAGATTCATAATTTCAACAGTAGGGTTAACTATATAACTATGTTTCACTGAAAAAAAAAATTTTTTTAATGATTACTTCTGATTATAATGGGTCACTCTGAGTTTTCATGCAGGCTGAACATGAAAATAGTCTCCTCCACCTATCTCCTGCATTAGCTTCTGATAGAAAATAGACGGTGAAACGTTAGGATTAGAAAATCCTGACAGATCTACGTCACACTGTCACTTAACATTCATGGACTCACCCATCTTGACTCACGACGGGGAAGGCTGTTGTTGGTTTAGCGTCCAGGAAACAGCAGAGAACGTCTTGGCTAGTAGAAGCTAACCGTTAGCATTAGCAACTCCACCACACAGCAGAACTCCTCCAGGCTTGTGTTATTTGTGGAGATAAAACATCAACGTTGCAGAGCAAACAGAGTCAGTGGTAGAGTCACGTTGCTGTTAGCCAATCAGAGGGGAGATGTCCAAATATCAGGAAGTAAGACTCCAAATTCTGCCGTCTGAAGCTACTTTTTCTTCCAGCTGACTTCCTGATTCAGGCGCATCTGATCCGACTTACAAGGCATTCATTCCTCCTAGAGACCACTGCCTGCAAATGTATTAATTAAATGAGTGAACTACATCTTTAAAACATCCTTAGAACTAAATATTGGGTTTCAAACCCTCCAAATTGCTTCTTTTTTACAGCAGTAGTCAAACCTCTGATCCATCTTCTGTAAAAGAGTTTGTTGCTTAACAAATAATTCCTTCGTAGTTTGAAAATCTGAGTTCCTACATCTTAAATCTCACCTTCTTAAAGGGAAAAGAAAAACTATTTTGAGGAAATTAAAGCAAAAGGTAAATATAAAAATGTTAAACTGGTAACTGATAAATAAAAACTAGTCATGAAGGTCATTTGTGTACCTTTGCAACTTTTGCCAAAAGGGTTTGAGGGTAATGTCTTTGTAGGAATACTTTTCCGTCTTGTGATGTAATTCACTCTCAGGTAAAAATCAATCTTTGCACTCAGATTGAAAAGATCAAGACCCTGATGAGCCTGGTTCCAGACTTTGCCGAGACGGAAATTCAGTACGCGTACCTGATGAAGTGTCACTGTAAGACACACACACACACACACACACACACACACATGTCAGAGCAGCCGGCGGCTCACTGGATATTAACAGATTCATTAACAATGCATCGGGTCCAGGAGTGTGCAGGCGGAGGCGTTTCAGAGGTTAGAAGAACACATGTCCTCTAATCAGTTAGCTCTTCTGGCTAGCCTAGCGTGCTAATCGCTACACGTTCCTCCACTCAGCTCTTTACTTCACACATCTGTTCCCCTTCTTGTCCTATGTCTCTTTACTCCACATTCCTCCTTCTGTTCTTCTCCTCTTTCCTGTTTTCACAGACCAACTTCCTGAAAGCTGTGTTTTATATATATTTTCTCTTTTGGAGTTAGAAAAGGCATTTAGCTCTGAAATAAAACAAATTCGACGTGTTCATCATCTCAAATATACTATACATAAAAACTCTACGAACAAATCTCTTGCTTCATGTCTCTTCGTGTAACTTTTTGTCTCCCCGTCTGTTCTGGCAGGTGTGGATAAGGACTTGGCGTCGGCCAAGGCTCTGTACAGGAAAATGCAGGACGAGGGGATTGTGGTGGGCGAGCTGTCACTCAAACGGTTGGCTGCACTTTACCGTGAGGCTGGAGAGCCCGTGCCCTTCTCTGAGCCCCCTGTGAGTAGCTAACACACACTAAACAGGTGATCCAGACAAGAATAATGCAGAACACTGAAGAATACGGGACAGATCTCTTTAGTTATGCAGTGAATCTAATCATCTTCCCTTCGGTGACGTTGCTTTAAAGTGGAGAAAAACCATAAAGTTTTAGAGTTTAGGGATAAAAAGTAGGGCAGAAAACTTCTCCTGTTGGCTTTTTGCTCAGCTGCATGATCTCCTGCTAACTGGATTCATACGTAATCCTCTCGGGCACCTGAGCCTGATTTGACATTTGCCATGAACGCTTAACCTTTTCTAGATTCTACTAAACACTGAACGTGCGAATGCAAACGCTCACTCAGCACTTATATAAATCACTTATTTGCTCTCCTAACGCACGGCTCTTTTGTTTTTGCACCGATGAGTGAATCAAGGTCAACGTGGGAGCAGATCGGAGATTCAACAGCATGGTGCAGGAAAGGGAAAAATAAATTAAAAATTCTCAACTTTTAGGTATTTTTCAAAGTCATTTTAGGGACTTTTTTAAGCACAAAGAAATCGAGCCTCCTCACTGCAGGACTTGACAGCGTTGCTTTTGTGACTTCATTATTTAGAGTAATTTTTGGACCTTTTTCATAATTATTTATCATTTTTACAAGTAAAAAGGTAATTAGATCAATTGTTGGTTCCATAAATCTAAAAAATAATCAAAATTCCTTCAGGATAGTTCTTAATCATCAGGACTGAGTAAATCCTTCATAAAGTCACAATGTTTGGTGCATTTTACTGTTTTGATTTTTACATTTAATTTTAAAAAAAGCAAAGAAAAAAGTTGCAAGAAATTTTTAGTTTTCGCAAAATGTTTGAAAAGAAAAAAATCTAAGAAAATGTGAAGATTTTAAGCTAAAAATGTTTTTTTAAAAGTTTGAAATAATTAAATTAAAAAGCCGTCCAGTAATCGTGCTGATTAAATCCCAGCTCATTCCTATTCATTCTGACGTTGTGTCCTTGAGCAAGACACTCTACCCACCTTGCTATCTGTGTGAGTCACTCTGGATAAAAGCATCTGTTAAATACATAAGCATAAATATTCAGATACTGGATGGAGGTCACAGTTTGAACAAATACAAATCAGATCATTTTTTTAAGAAGATGGAAAAGTTGGTGATTATAGTTTCTCTCACACCTGTGTTTTAGTAGTACACACCTGTTTGAATCGCTAACAAACACACACACCTGATTCACCTAACCAGGGCTGACACGTGTCAGGTCCGTGTCCTAATGCACGCCATTGTGTAGTATTGTGAAAAAGCTGCAGTGTGTGTGTGTGTGTAGTAATTACCCCCCAGGAAACAGAGTTCATGCAGTGTGTTGAGTCAGTGAGATGGTGTCACTGCAGTAGCCTCTCCTTTTTCTGCCTCGTGGTGTTTTTGAGCATTTTGTAAGCTGATGTAGCCCTTTTTTAGACACACACACACACACACACACACACACACTGAGGCCCTTAAGAGGCATCTCTCTGACGTCGTCCCCTGGAGGCAGGTATAGCCCTCAGCCTAACTCCTACCTTCCCATCACTCACCTGCAGGACGAAGATAGAAGAACGAGGGATGAAGGTGGAGAAGTTGCTGCATTATTCACAAAGTGTCAGGGTAGCTAAGTGACGCCTGGGTTTGAGAGGAGGAGGAAGAGAGAGAGGAAGAGTTGCAAGGAGAGGGAAAGGTGAATTCTCATGCTGCTCAGAAGTTTCTACAAATAGATAGAAGCTCTCTGTGAAGTCGTTCCTCAGTAAAGTGAAGCTTTCTGTTGAGAAGAAAAACCCAGTTCTGATTGCTTTGAGCTTTGTGGACAAATGAAAATAATAAGTTATTGTAATTAGTTTGAACCGACCCTTTAAACCCGTGCCAGGATCGTTCTCGCCTTTTACAGCGACCGCAAACATTTATCAGCATTAATTACTGCATTAATACATCATAAAGAGCTGCTGTAATCTGCAGCAAAACCCACACCTTCTCCTCCCCCATCAAAAATAAAACACGCCAGTGCAACACTTGGTCTGGATCAAAACACTGATTAATTATCCAGGAACAGAGGCAAAGAACGGAAGCGTGTGTTTGGGGAACGTGCTACAAATCCCTTATTTGTGTGTTAACGGGGATTTAGAGATGAAACAAGACAACCTGCTATTTAGATAAACCCAAGAGGGGCGTCCATGCTGTTTTGTTTTTTATTTTATTAAGGATGAGTGATAAAAACACATTTTTACTGACAAACTCATGTAAGCTAGCAGCTGAGTTGTCTCTTGTTTTGTTTTTTTCTTTCCAGGAGTCTTTTAAGTTTTACGCCGCCAAGCTGAAAGAGAAATCTGCTAAAGGCCCGACGGCAGCAGAGGAGTAAAAGCTCATCACCTCCTCCTCCTTGTACCTTTCAGGCTTCCCCCACCTGTTTATTCTGTTGTTTCCTCTTTTTTTATACAAGTTGTTGAAGCTGAAATGTCAAATGTTGAGTTGTAACTTTACGGTGTTTAGACTCTGTCGGCTGTTGAGAATGTACAGAAGTATTTATGCTAATAAACGATGATGGGTGAAACAAACCGACTCCTCTGTTTTATAGGTTTACATTTAAATTCAGCTTTGTTGGTTGAAATGATCAGAAAAACAATTATTATAATAAAAAGACCCACAAATCCAACAGGTGCTTCAGTGTTTCTGCAGGTTTAAATAATAAATGCAGATAAAACATTAAAGTGACAGATTGAATTTTCTTCCAGTGATTTTTATATTTTATTTTCTACACAAAAGCTTAAAGGTGGAATATGGAACAATTTAATAAAAAGCTATATTTTAAAAAAAATAATACCTCCACGGGGCGTTTAGAGGTGTGCAGAATGAATGTACGGTTTTTCCTGCTATATTTAAAAAAAATTATTTTTAACAGACACGACTCTGGGTTTATGTTTACATCTACAGCCACTAGAGGGCACCGCTGCGGTAAAAAGTCCACTCGGCAAGGCGAGGCTGGGACTGTGGAAAATGGCGGACTTGATAAGTCAAGCAGCTGATTCTGAGCCCAGAAGATGTTCTAATGGTAAATACTGATGTAAAATAAACTTATTAGTAGAAATGAGTCCTTACCCTGAATGATTTGTCACTGGACATGGTGCTGGCTGGTCACTTCACATATCAGCAGTGAACCAACACCCTGACGGCCAGAAAATATGTTCTGTTGCAATACCACCTCTAGACACTAGATGTCGCTATAGTCTCCGAGTTCCATATTCAACCTTTAAGCAAAACCACTCAAACAGCAAATCTTTCTAAATTTTTTTCTTTTGACTTCTGAATCAAATTTTAGAGGGAACTAAAGCAAATATATACTGATTTCAAACAGAAAGAAGCAAACAGAGGAATTTATGCTAAAAAAGTGGAATCAAATAACATTTTTATTTTTCTCTGAATGTTGATTTAAAGTCTAGTTACTGAATTAAGTTAAATTTGAAGAAACCAAAGAAACGCAACTGCGTTTGATCAGTTTTCTTCTGTTTGCAGATGATTAACGTGTTTATCCTACATACAGAGCAGAAGTAAAGGTTTACTGGTGTCTGTTTAAATGTTGAACTAAGCCGTCTCTTCTCTACTTCGTATTAAACTCGTTACTCTCAGATGTTTCTGTTTTTATGTAATGCAAGTTGTTGGCCCAGGAAAAGGGCAGGACTTGGATAACACAACTGGTTATTTCCAAAGAGGATTGGGGGCCGATTGACGTCAGAGAGTTGGCGGCGGAGCTCATTAGGGATACAAATCAAAACACAGGATCTGTAACATTCATCTTGGTTTTTAAAACCATATAAAGGACCTTCTATTTGTCTCATATAACAGCTAGAGTGATGTATCTGCAGCAACAACTAAATCTAACTGAATAATCCAACCAGAAATGGAGCAAAGGGACAAAAACACTCATGTTGAGCAATTTTTATTTCTTCACTCGTTTGGATTCCAACTGTGTTTGCACCAGTGCAAAAACACACCTTATGTAACCTTCAATCAATGATGAAATGAGATTTTTTTTGCTTTTTTAACTGAGACTCACTAAATCTATACGTAGCTTTTGTTTTTAAGAGCTCTAGATCCGACACGGTTACAGAAAGCTTTAATAATCTTTCATATAGGAAAAAAAAAGATAAAGCTGCTGAAAACAAAACTGGAACAAGCAGAAGCTGCAGATAAAGTAGAGCTCTAATCACTTTTTATGACCGCTGCAGGAAGGTGGTCTTGCTGCAGAGCACTGCTGCCATCCAGCAGCAGACAGTGGAAACGAGGGTTTCATCTCGCAGCGAGAAGGAACAACTTTCATGTTGTTTTCCTGAATGATCACCTATGGAAATATGCTTCAGACTAGTGCTAACGTTTGTGATGCAGAAGAAATCATCTAAAAATAAAATGCATTACACTAAAACGTGGACGTGAAACTAATTCTTCGTGTGGAAGCTCAAGTCGATCCAGTCGAATGAGAACCTTTGTTTTACACTTTTACAAAAAGAGTTAAAAAAAACATTTGATCTTAGTTTTCGGTGGAATCGCTGAAGCTTTGCTTTCACCAGTCCTGACTGGACTTCTGTTTGATGAACTTGAGGCACACAAAGTAGAGCAACATGAAGCCCAGGCAGACGGCCAGCAGGACCAGATAGCAGGAGAACAGAGGGTACTGGTTCATCTTCATGGCCTCCACCACCTGCAACACCAACATCTGAGTTTATCCACGACAGGACGGGCTGATCTGATCTGAATGAACAGCTGTTGATGTTTTAGATGCTTTGGTTTATTCTAAAACTATAAAAGCAACGATTGTTTTTACTCACGTGTATGCCATCGACATTAAATGTGAGGTTTCCTATTGTGACGGGGTACTTGTTGCCTCTGAACTGCACCTGCAGCATGCCCTCAAAACCCCACCGCATGAATGAGGCGTAGGAGAGCCATGAAGCCACTAAAGAGTGAAAACATGCTTATATATATATATATATTCTAAAGTTTATAACACTCTTAAATCATGACTCCCTCCTCACCCAACCACATGTTCTCCAGGCTGATGACAAAACCTCCGGTCAGATAGAAGACCGTGAACAGGGAGTTGCCTGTGAAGGAGGAGATCTGCAGGGTGGGCAGAGCAGCAGCCACAAACAGAGCCATGGATCTGCTGCAGTAAACCATCAGCCACACCAGCAGGAAGTTCAGCAGGAAGCGGTCCGGGGCCTCGTTGAGCCCCGCTAACCAGTAGATGGGTAGACCATACACCAAGGTGAAGGCACAGTGTTCCGGGAGCTCGCCCAGGACCTGAAAGCAGATGAAGGAGCGTTCGTGGAGCAAGACTGACCCCTGCAGGAGACGCAGCTTAAGTCACGGGGTTTACCTTTGCAAAGAAGTAAGAGGTGACTGAGTACATGCCGTCCTCCAGCTCATGGAAGAGCATGGCCCTCTCTGTGTGACCTGCAGAGAGCAGCAGTCAGGTGAGGTCACAGTTCATGACACGGCTTTATGGAAGTAAACTGGTTTAGCTTTTGTTTTACAGAATAAATAAGGTGTGAGAGATCAGCAGATTTAACCCGAGAAAAATAGAAAATATTTTATACTGAGGAAAATATCCATCAAGGTGATATTTGATTATTGGTTAATTATTTTGCTCTGTTTTATTTACAGAAATGTGCTGTTTAGTTTGTTCATATTTAACATCTTCCTTAGAAATTTAATAGTGTAACCTTTTTTGTTCCGATGCACAGTTACTTATAACCAGTTTTATCATTTTTGGTGTCATTAAACTTTGCAAAAAACACAAAAATAAATGTAATTGCATAATTACAAGTATCTATGCAGCTGGGAGTGGTGTTCAGCTGGGGTTTCTTTTTGCTTGGTTAATGCCCTGCAGTTGGAAAACGAGTCTGTAAATCAGGTTTTCATCTAAGCTTACATTTAGCTATGACGTCCAGCACCACAGCAAATGGAGTGAGAGCTCCGATCATGAAGAGGAGGGCCACCGTGTCCTGGATATTCAGACGTTCTTCTCCTGCTCCAAAGTACAAACCACCGATCAGGAGTGACATGAGGAGAGCCTCGAAGCCGTGGACCAGTAAGGTGACCAGGTCCCTGAAGTCGTTATACATGTGACGCCTGATGGAGAGGATGAGTTAGGGTTCACGTGTCCCGTCAGCAGGCTGAGATGCATCCGTGTGTGTGTTCTCACCTGATCAGGATGGTAAACTGGTGCAGTTTGCCTGGCAGCTTGTTACTTTCTTTGGAAATGGTGATTATTTCCTCTCCGGCCCTGCTCGGCTGCTGGGGACTGCAGAACATAAAAAGACAGGAGAGTTAGGAACATTCAGGTTTCTAAGATGACCCAGGAGAGGTCACTGAGACAAACCTGTCGGTTTGAGCTGCGTTGGTTTCAGAAGGTTTCCACATGTGGTCGTCGGTGTCTCTGACCTTTTCCTTGAACTGCTCAGACAGAAGTCTGGCTCGCTCCAAACACTCGGACTCTCGCTCCGGACTACGCCGGTCCACACTGATCAGGTCAACTGGGAAATGAGCAACAATGTGGGTTTGGAGGCGTTAAAGAAGAATCATCTTTATAAAGGTGATAATAAATGCTCTGACAACATTTAGAAGATTTTGAAGCAAGGCAGGGGTGTCCAAACTTTTGTAGACGATGGCCAAAATCAAGTGAATTTTCATATTTAAAAAATGCAAAAATTATTTTATGAATTTATTTAATTTTTACTTCTCAAAATAGCTCGAAAATATGCAAACTAGTAAAAATCTGAATATAAAAATGTTAGAAAGCATCACTCTACATCAACAGGCTGCTGCAGAGACAAAATCCATCATTCTAGACTTGCCTGTCCTAATGGAAACACGGAGCATCACCAGTTTATTTCTGCTTCCTAAACCTCCTAAAACAAGCCTGTAACTGATAAAAAAGATCAACGTTCTGATCGTTGTGCTAACCATAGAAGTCAGAGGGGTTGCAGTATCGTGGACAGGGGTAGCCCAGGGCAGTGAAGTAAGGCACCATGTCCCGAGCTGCACCGCAGTAAACAGCTGATCCAGAAGAAAGCAGCACGACCAGGTCAAAGAGCTGGAAGATGTCTGATCGAGGCTGATGGACCGACAGCAGGACCAGACGGTTCCCCTTGGCGAGGCGAGACAGGGTGATGACCAGGTTGTGGGCGGTGAAGCTGTCCAGACCTGAAGTTGGTTCATCCAGGATTAAAATACCTGAAGGATAAAAGGTCTGGTTAAAAGGAAAATACTAGATACAGACAGTTATGATTCAGGGTTGCTTTAAAGAGTCCGTTTGATTATTTAAGTTCATCACAGTCAATAAAAAACATTTCATATTTTATCAAATAAATGTTTTTAACACTTTTTTATACCATGACTCTCCTGAAGCTGCTGGTTTTTTGTTTTGAGACATTTATAAACTAATTATTCAGACTTTATGTATTATTTTAGTTAATAAAACCATTCACATACATAAAAACATGACTCACTAGCAAAACAAAAACCTTTTTTTTTCTTAAGTTGTCTGAAATAGTCAAATTTAATGATGGATGACCCAGAAAATGCTTCTGAACGTCAAATAATTCATCCAATACATAAAAACTGAATAAAAAACCTTAAGGTGTCTCACAGATTGGTTTTATGAGTTTTACTCTATTCTATTTGATGAATAATTCAATAATAAGCTCATTAAACTCAATATTCTGCAATCTGTTGCTCCTCATTTTTCACTTTTAAGTGACCTGAGGGTCAAAATGTAAATTTTCTAAAGTTAAGACGATTGTTTGAGAGTTTCTGTTTTCCTTTATTCAAGCCTGTTTGAGGATAAAATGTATGTAAAACAAATATAAACAGGATAAATTTGTGATTTTTCTGTTTATGTGAAAGGTCAGAGGATGCCGTTTCTCACCAGGGTTCCAGAGAAGTTGAACAGCTATGCTGACTCTTCTTCTCTCCCCCCCAGAAACGCCCCTCACGTAGTCGTTCCCCACCCTGGTGTTTGCACACTGACGCAGACGCAGCTCTGCAATAACATCATCCACCTGCACACACGGCATTCATCTATGAGTTCACATGTAAACTAGGCTCATGGTAACTTCATGCATGATGTCATCATGACCATCTGACCCTCTGGTCCCTCTGGGCCTGGCTGAAGTCTGTGGGGAGTCTGAGGTGTGCTACAAAGCTGAGAGTCTCGCGGACGGACAGGTGAGGGAGGAGGCGGTCGTCTTGGCGCACGTGAGCGATGCTCTTCTTCACCAGCTGTGGCGTGTTGGGCTTCCCGTTGATCAGAACCTGACCAGAGGTCATCGAGCCGCCCTCGTCCCGACAGGTGATGATGTCCAGCAGAGATGTCTTCCCACAGCCTGAGAAGACCACATTAAAGACAGTTTAAGCCCAGAGAGGAAACGTTTGTTTGTACCCCAAACAGCTGCTGCAGTGCTGGTCACCTGAGCTGCCGATGACCGCCAGCATCTGTCCGCTGTGAACCCGCAGACTCAGGTTGTTAATGGCGACCTGCTTGTTTCCTCTGATCTCCCAAGGCAGTTTGAACTCAGATAACCTCTCGTACCAGGGGATCTGAGCAGCCGTGTCCACCTGGGAACCATTCAGACAATAAGCACATGTGATCATTTACATCCACGACAACATCAGTTAAACGTCACCTCATAGTGCAGGTTGTTGACTTCCAGCTCGTTGCACCCCCCGCTGTAGGTGAAGTAGAGACTGCTGTCCTCTTCAGATGAGAACAACTCTGTGTCCTGGTGCTGTTGGAGGAGAACGCTAATCTGTGACTTTAGCACAGACTCAAATATTTACTTACAGAGACGTGGATAAAATAGTTGGTTCCCTTCGGTCAATGAAAGAAAAACCCACAATGGTCACAGAAATAACTTGAATCTGACAAAAGTGATGATAAATAAAAATTCTATGAAATTTAACCAATGAAAGTCAGACGTTGCTTTTCAACCATGCTTCAACGGAATTATTTAAATAAATAAACTCATGGAACAGGCCTGGACAAAAATGATGGTACCTCTAGAAAAGACCAAAGGGACGTGTTAATTCAAGGTGTGTCCACTAATTAGCATCACAGGTGTCTACAACCTTGTAATCAGTCAGTGGGTCTATATATAGGGCTCCAGGTAGTCACTGTGTTGTTTAGACAAGCATGTTAAAGGGAAAGGCTATAAGACCATCTCCAAGCAGCTAGATGTTCCTGTGACTACAGCTGCACCTATTATTCAGAAATGTAAGATCCATGGGACTGTAGCCAACCTCCCTGGACGTGGCTGCAGGAGGAAAACTGATGACAAATCAAAGAGACGGATAATCTGAATGGTAACAAAAAGAGCCCAGAAAAATGTCTAAAGAGATCCAAGGTGCAAGCTCACGGAACATCAGTGTCAGATCACACCATCCGTCGTCGTTTGAGCCAAAGTGGACTACATGGGAGACGACCATGGAGGACACCATTGTTGAAAACAAATCCTAAAAAAGCCAGACTGGAATCTGCCAAACTACATGTGACAACCCACAAAGCTTCTGGGAGAAGGTCCTCTGGACAGATGAGACAAAGATGTTCACAGATGGAAAAATGAAGCATATCAAGAAAAGAACACTGTCCCTGCTGTGAAACATGGAGGAGGCTCTGTTATGTTCTGGGGCTGCTTTGCTGCATCTTGAATCTGTGCAGGGTTCAATGAAATCTCAAGACTATCAAGGGATTCTAGAGAGAAATGTGCTGTCCAGTGTCAGAAAGCTTGGTCTCAGTCGCAGGTCATGGGTTTTGCAACAGGACAATGACCCAAAACACACAGCTAGAAACACCCAAGAATGGCTCAGAGGAAAACATTGGACTATTCTAAAGTGTCCTTCTATGAGCCCTGACCTCAATCCTATTGAGCATCTTTGGAAGGAGCTGAAACATGCCGTCTGGAAAAGGCGCCCTTCAAACCTGAGACAACTGGAGCAGTTTGCTCATGAGGAGTGGGCCAAAATACCTGCTGAGAGGTGCAGAAGTCTCACTGACAGTTACAGGAATCGTTTGATTGCCTCAAAAGGTTGTGCAACAAAATATTAAGTTAGGGGTACCATCATTTTTGTCCAGGCCTGTTCCATGAGTTCATTTTTTTATAATTCCATTGAAGCATGGTTAAAAAGCAACGTCTGACTTTCATTGGTTAAATTTAATAGAATTTTTATTTATTACTTTTGTCAGATTCAAGTTATTTCTGTGACCATTGTGTGTTTTTATGTCATTGACTGAAGGGTACCAACTATTTTGTCCACGTCTGAATTAAATTTTTACCCACTTTTGTTTTATTTCTAAAAGAGAAACTTTGAACTAAAATTAAACCAGCAATAGCCTGAAAGGAAGTAGTTACAGCTCTTTTTAAGGCTTTGTTCAACTTAAAAAAACATGGAAAAGATTTAAATTAAATATTATAATATAAGTATACATAACTTTATAACACTTTCTGTTCAAAATGAATAAAAATGGGTAAAGTTTCCATAGCTTTTCTTTTTTTGCATGAACCTTAGAGCTATTTTAATCATATAAAATATGCCAATAATCTTCTTTTTTTTATCAGTGGTGCATAATAGTGTGTTTGCATGCACACGTTATTGTGCACATAGTTGCTCAAGAGTCCAGAGTTCATCAAAATCACCTCAATGTCCCAATTAGATGATCCTTAAATCTTTCCCTATAAAAGGAATGCAAACATGGAAAATACACTCGGTTTAATTTTATATCACATTCTGAACCAAACTTTATTTTATCCGAGTGTTGTCATGGCAACAGTTTTAGGAAGTATTCTTGTTGTAAATGTGTACAAAGGAGGTGTATTATTTAAATTCTGATTAATGATTAAAGTTCAGTCTTGCAGTAGGCCAACCAGAACTAAAAGATTTAACGTTAAGCTGAGGCACAAACTTCAACAGATGAACAGATTCCTTCTCTGTAGGAAGTTAAAATAGTCAGCTTTCATCCTGACTGACCTGTGAAAAGCTGCTTTTGCGATTGAAGCCAGCTTCTCTGTCCATGATGACACAAGCTCCCTTTATTTTTCCGTTCAGTCCAGCTGAAGATCTCCTCACAAGCCTTCTCCTTAAGCACGTCCAAGCTCATGTCGCGTCAGTGATTCAGTCATAGCTATTCTGGAAGCAGCCGTCAATGCCAGGGCTGATGAGTCTGTAAATCTACATTACGTATTTTTTTCTTTGTCTTTACACAACGTCAGATCAAAGTTCTCTGAGATAACAATATCCAGTGTGCTTTTATGGTTCTGACAGGCACCACTGACCTCGCACTGCAGAGAACAGCTGCAGTCTGGGACTCAAAGAAAGTCAGCAAACAGATTTTAGCTCAGCTACAGACATGAACAGGTTTTATTCCATGCAGGCCGTGGAGCCAGAGAACGAGACCAAAGTGACGGAGTCCTTCAAGTTTGTGTCGGAGGAGAAGAGGAATGTGTGGAAGGAAGGTGAAAAGGAGAGATCGGAGTCGTCCTGTTGTCTCAGTGTCAAGAAAATCTCCTACACTGTCAGGTAAACCGTGCAGCGGTCTGCAAACGCAGACATGATGTCCGCATGCAGGCTGCTCTCAACGGTGTGTGTGTTTTAGTGAACGTGTGGGACCATGGTGGGACTTACCCTCCTGCAGGAAGAGATGGACTCGTCAGATCCTCAACGATGTCTCCTTCCACGTAGATAGTGGGCAGATAATGGGAATACTGGGAAACTCAGGTTTGTGTTCAACAGATTAAAACAATTTATTCTAAAAAGAAATCATCTTAAATGGCTTAAAATGTGTAAAATTGTACAAGAGATACAAAATCAAGATTGCAGAACTTTTTATTTTAATTTGCAGACTTCTTCCTGTATTGTGTGTGTGTGTGTGTGTGTGTGTGTTTATCTGGATGTGTTCCTTTTCCATCAGGCTCAGGGAAGACAACCCTGCTGGATGCCATCTCAGGGAGGATAGGAAGCCTTGGCACTCTGTTGGGTGAGGTCTTCATTAATGGCAGAAAATTGAAAAGAGAGGAATATCAGGACTGCTTCTCCTACGTCCTGCAGGTAGGAAATCAAAACCACAAACAGATCACACACACAACAAAGTGTAATAAATAAATAAATATATAAAATCAGTTTGATCCTGAACTTTGTCTGAAACAAAATAATGAATAAAACCTGCACGCACACTTTATCACTACTCTCTCACTTAACTGAACAAATACTGACAGTTTAGTTTCATATGCAGAAAATTTCCAAACCATAATAGATCACACACACAAAGAAACACACCCTTTCGCTGAAAATCCACAAAGGCCGCCCCGGCTTTCTCATGAAATTAACTTAAGACCCCTGATAGCTTCCTCATACACTTAATCTCTCAATGAGAGGTGCTCATGTGTATCCAAAGACTGAATTAAAAACACTGGCTTTACTTCCTTAGAAATCATCTCTCTTCTCGCTGATAGCAACCCCCCCTCTGCTCTCTAAGCCTCGTCATTAACTTCCACAGCTAAGCCACAGATGAGGAGGTGATAGGAGCTCCTGATAGTGAAGTCATTCAGATGAGAGAATGAGGAGAAGTGGGACTGGGAGGTGCCACGTGCTAATTGAAGCAGGCAGAAGGGTCAGATGATTCAACTATGTGTGTGTGTGTGTGAGAATATCTTAAAGGAATGTCCAGTAATTTTTAATATTTTGTCATTATTAGTTTGTGCACTGTAGCCCTAGAGGAAATCTGTTGTTTTTATTCATTAAAGGTCAACTTTATTCATATTTTAATACATTTGCAGTGGTTTCCAGTAGGAATGAATTCCTTGTAAGTTTTACTCTGGGGAAAAAAAGCTCTGCTGGAGGAGAAAGTAGCTTCAGACGACAGGATTTGAGTCTAGAATAATAAACCTTTTCACAATTGTCTGAGTTGAATTTGGGGTTTTCATCAGCTGTAAGCCATAATCATCACAATTTTAACAAATAAAGGCTTTAAATATCTGGCTTTGCATAGAATGAGTCTATCTCATATATTAGTTTCATCTTTTAAGTGTAATTACTGAAATAAATGAACTTTTGCGCCATATTCTAATTTTTAAAGTTTCACAATGTGTGTAAACGTGTCATTAAACAGAGTAAAAACCATCCATCTATTTTCCTCCTCTTATTCGGAGTTGGGTCACGGGGGCAGCAGCCTAAGCAGAGAGGCCCAGATTTCCCTCTCCCCAGCCACTTGGGCCAGCTCCTCCAGCCGAGAAACACAGTTCCTCCAGCGTGTCCTGGGTCTTCCTTTAGGTCTCTTCCCAGTTGGACATGAAAACCTCACCAGGGAGGCGTCCAGGAGGCATCCTAACTAGATGCCTGAGCCACCTCAACTGGCTCCTCTTGATGTAGAGGAGCAGCAGATCTACTCCGAGCCCCTCCCGGATGACTGAGCTTCTCACCCTATCTCTAAGGGAGAGTCCAGACACCCTGCAGAAAAACTCATTTTGACCGCTTGTATCCGTTTAATTAACTAAACATAGAAAAGGAAAAAGGTTCTGATAAAAATCAATCAAACAGCAAACTTAATATGTTGCTACAGGTTTGTGTTTTTGGTGCCTTTTTAATACTTTGCTTTTCTTTGTCCTTGTTTTCCAGAGTGATAACTTGCTGAGTTATCTGACAGTGGAGGAGACTCTGACCTACACAGCTCAGCTGGCGCTGCAGAACCACTCGGCTATAGCCATCAAGGAAAAGGTCACTTCTAAACAGCTTTTTCTCTGCCCTACAGAATAATTGTAAAATTATAAAAAAAGAGAAGAAGAAGTGTGGTTAGAATTCTTGAAACAGGGTTCATTCTAAACAGTGATGTGGACGTACAAAAATATCTCTCACACAGCAATAGGTCTGACCTTTGACTTGTGTTCAGGTGTCAGCAGTGATGGCAGAGCTGAGTCTGAGTCACGTGGCGCACAGCGTCATCGGAGGTCGCGTTTTCCCCGGGATCTCCGGTGGTGAGAGGAGGAGGGTCTCCATTGCCAGTCAGTTACTCCAGGATCCAAGTAAGTTCCTCTCCTGCTGAGAAATAAACCCTGAGATGAGACGCAGAAGTGTTCATCTCAAGATCAGACTTCTACCGCCTGGTGAAAACTTAAACCATCATCATCATCTTCTCTGGATAGTTGGAACAATATACTGTATGTTAGAGGAACTTTAATTAGACGTGTTATCTTGGAAAAAACACTTAAAATACAGGTCACTTAAAAAAGTTCACCACATGACCTTTGTCTCACCGCAAGAGTTTTAAAGTCCAGAGAGGAAGACAACAAACGAATCTGGGTAGGAAGGACAGAAGGGACAGAGGGAGAGATGGAGAAGAGTATTAAAGGACTAGTTTATCACTCCATGAAGGGAATGAGCAGAGACCAGCCTCAGAGCGTGTGTGTGTGTGTGTGTGTGTGTGTGCTCCTCCCAGGTGTAGTTTATCAGCTCTATAGTTCTCCAGGGAGGATGGAGGGTCTTAGTCCTCATTCAGGATTAAATGGCCATGAACACACACACACTCACACACACAAAGTAATGAGAAGTTCCCATTCGCTGCCTCTCCAATCAACCAGGAAATGAATTAATCTCACAATTAAAACATCTGCTAATTCCACTCTACTTTTATAATGCAAAGAGGCAATCTTTTAATTGTCCTAATTAGAGTAATTAACTGAAAAAGAAGAGAACTCACTTATCTTCACAAGTTTCGGCCCCTCAGAGTCCCGCGTGTGTCGCTTAATGAGAAGTGCATTTATGAGTTTCCAACTTTCACGAACAAAGTTGTCGTCCGGCGTTTAACTCCGAGACGAACCTGCAGAGACGCCGATGAGGTCACGAGGATGGTGTTGTTGTAGGAGTGATCCTATTGGACGAGCCCACCACCGGCCTGGACAGCATGACCGCCAATCAGATCGTGGTGCTGCTGGCAGAGCTGGCCCGACGGAACCGCATCGTCATAGTGACCATCCATCAGCCTCGCTCCGAGCTCTTCAGGGTGGGTTTCAACAGCAAAACTGGGACTGATGCTTGACTTTGAAGGATTTTTAAAGCATTAATGTAATTTTTCACAAATACACAGAACTGTGTAAACTAATAAGATTTGACCCTGTAGACTTGTGCTTTATTCAAGATGTTTTGCATATCCTCACTCCAGAGTTGTACAAGTATACCTGGAAGCATTGATTTGTAAAACTTGTGTGGGTTTAGAAGTTACTGGTTACCTTTCAGGTGTTCAGCAGGATAGCAATAATGAGTCAAGGACAGATGGTGTTCTGCGGGCAGCCGGAGGAGATGGTGAACTTCTTCAGCCAGTGTGGATATGAATGTCCAGAGTACTGCAACCCATTTGATACCTACGGTAATGAACTAACACTTAAACACTATTTTTTTCACAGTAACAGTCTACAGTGGGGCAAAAAAGTATTTGGCAGGTACCAATTGTTGTGCAAGTTGTCCCACTTGAAAAGATGAGAGGTCTGTAATTTTCATCATACACTAAGAGACAGAATGTGAAAGCATTCATTTTTTTAAAATTGCATAATGGTGCAGAAAATAAGTATTAGATCAATAACAAAAGTTCACCTCAATACTTTGTAGTGGTTGGCAGTGGCAGAGGTCAAACGTTTCCTGTAGGTCATCATCAGGTTTGCACAACCTGTAGCTGGTATTTTGGCCCATTCTCCCGTGCAGATCTTCTCTGGAGCTGTGATGTTTTGGGGCTGTCGCTAGGCAACATGGACTTTCAACTCCCTCCACAGATTCTCTGTTTTACTAGGTCTGGAGTCTGGCTAGGTCACTTCAGAACCTTGAATTGATTTTTACGTAGCCACTCCTTCATTGCTCCAGGTGTGTTTAGGAATCATGATCATGCTGGAAGATCCAGCCACGTTTTATCTTCAATGCTCTCACTGATGAAAGGAGGTTTTTGCCAAAAATTTTACAATACATGGCCCCATTCATCTTTTCCTAAATATGGATTGGTCATCTTGTCCTCTTTGCAGAAAAGCATCCCCAAAGCATAATGTTTCCACCCTAATGCTTCATTTTGAGTATGATTTTCTTGGGATGCAACTCAGAATTCTTCCACCTCCAAACACAACGAGTGGCGTTTATACCAAAGATCTTCTAGATGGGTCTCTGGCAAACATTAGGTGATCCTGGACATGTGCTAACTTAAGCGGGGGACCTTTTGAGTGCTGCAGGACTTTAATCCATGATGATTTAATGGTAACCTTTGTTATGGTGGTCCAAGCTCTCTTCAGGTCATTGACCAGTTCACCCCGACTCGAGATCATTTTACCCTACGAGGTGAGATCTTGCATGGAACCCCAGGTTGAAGGAGATTTTCAGTGATCTTGATCTTGGGATGGACAGTTAACTCCTCTGCCATCGTTGCCCTATAATTGGTGGCTGCTAAATACTCTTCACCCCACTATATTTAAAGTGCTTTTGTTCAACATTAAAACTTGCGTGGTGTCAAACAGTTGACTTCACCTCGGTGGACACGCGCAGCAGCGAGAGGGAAGCGGCCACTTTCAGCCGCATGCATGAGATCACTTCATCCTACCAGAGATCTGACATCTACCAGAACATGCTGGACCTGATGGAGCAGAGCCTGCAGGTGTCAGACAAACCAGCCATCCCCTTTAAGAGCAAAGAGTCACCCAATGGTGCTGCCAAGCTCGAAGTTCTTTTCAGGCGAGTACAGCTTGGAGCAATCCACTAAAGTGACTTAAAAAAACTACTTCCATAGATTTTTATTCATATTCATAAATTATTCTGTGTATTTACATATGTGTTTGGTGTTCAGGCGCACGGTGAGAAACCTTTCCAGGGACAGGATGGGCGTTCTCATGCGTCTGTCTCAGAACCTGATCTACGGGTTCTTTGTGGCCTTCTTCATCATGCACTTAGACATGGATGTCACCAAGGGAGCTGTGCAGGACCGCATCGGCATCATCTATCAGTGCGTGGCTGCTGTGCCCTACACTGGCATGCTCAACGCCGTCGCGCTCTGTGAGTTCAAACATCTGAGTCAGGCATATGTGAAATGTAGAGGGATGCTCTGGAGATAGGCTTTACAAAACAAGAACAGATGTCATTTAAAAGATCGGTTAACAGTTAAAGGATCTGAGGCTCAAAACTAAAATACAGAAAATGGTTTAAAAGTTGCTCAAAATTGTAAAAATATCCCTCATAAATGATTTATCAGTTGTTTGAAAAGTGCTTTAGTCATATTTATGTTCAGGGGTTAGTGAACTCTTCTGTGTGTGGAGTTCGGTGAACCCGAGTACCCTTTAACCTACAAACCACCACTGTTAGTGCTATCTAGATTATCTGTTTGCACGGGTATTTGAATCTCTCTCTTTGCTTTTATGACTGCTTCTGGGACTTAATGTAACCTGAAATATTCAGACTACTTACTAACACACCACTAATTACTTTATTATAATGAAGAATCCATCATTCCTTGCAGGAATACATATCATTCACCAATATTTTTAAATTAAGGTCATCTTCCTTTGAGAAATGATGACTTTACAGCTGTTTTGGTGCAATCCTTCTAACTTTTTTATGAATCTCTTGTCAGTAGAGTATGTTATCTACGCTCGGGATGTCAGATAAGGAGGATAAAAACATATGATAAAACATTAGATTGAGCAGAAGCAGCCAACAAGCATCACCACAGCCAGAGATGATGGTTGGCTTATTACCCTGACCTTGGATTTCATAGATAACTGATAGAATATTATGCTGAACTGTATTTTTCAAAGAATTGAGTTCACTGAATCAAGATGAAAAGATTCTTGGAACAGATTTCATTCTGAACACCTCTGGGTAGTTTTAGTAATGTCACTCTTCGTATTGTTTCTTTTATCTGTTTTTAGTCCCTCAGCTGCGAGCCGTCAGTGATCAAGAGAGTCAGGATGGACTCTACAGCAAATGGCAAATGTTCTTGGCTTACATCTTCCACATCCTGCCCTTCAGCGTCCTGAGTGTCGCCATCTTCACCTCCTTTCTTTATTGGTTTGTAGGAAATGTGCATAAATTGCAACTTTACCCTCAGTGAGGATTTAACAGGTGATCCTTTTCTTGTTCTCCTCAGGACAGTGGGGATGCATCCAGACAGTTTCCGCTTCTTGTGCTTCACTGCTGTAGTTATGGTGCCTCATATTGTAGGTGAGTAGGTGAAATGAAACATGCCCTACTGCTGAAACACATCAGTGTATTTTAGTTTATAAACGCCATTTAAAATCCCATTTTCACAGTTCTAGGTCTAATTCTGTGTATTTTTACGTTTTCTTTTTTATTTCTAGGCGAGTTCTTGACTGTGGCGTTATTGGGTGTTGTCCAAGATCCTAACATGGTCAACACCGGAGTGGCTTTACTCAATATTGCAGGAATCCTGGTGGGATCTGGCTTCCTTAGGTTAGACACGCCATACTTCACTACTTTAACGTTAATAGTGGTGACTTTAACCTTTGTTTGTCCTCCTTCTCTTAACAGAAGCACCCAGCAGATGCCCCTGGTGTTCCAGTGGCTCAGCTATCTGACCTTCCAGAAGTACAGCTGTGAGCTGCTCATCGTCACAGAGTTCCACCAGCTGGAGTTCACCTGCAGTAAGTTGACTTAGCTGATATTTCTGTTATGAGAAAATACTTCCTGTAGAAATTTCTAGCCCTTTTTCCAACTAGATGAAGGTAAATCCTGTGTAACTTTAACACTGATTACATGTAGAAATATAATTTAATGACTTGTTGTGCTGTGTTGTTACAGATGTGTCTAAACCCTTACCAGGAGCTTGTATGGTCACGAAGGGCGATCAGATCATTGATCAAGGCTATCCTGGCGCTCTGTCACGATACACCTTAGACTTTGTTCTTCTCTACGCTTTCCTCCCTGCTTTAGTTCTGTTGGGTATGATTGGTTTCAAAATCAGAGACAAGATTGTGCATCATTAAAGCCAAAGATACTCGAGTGGAAAAAGGGAAACACTGAAGAACCTAGATTCGTCTTTTCTCATTTGATCATGGCTTTTAAAAAGTAATGGAGAGATTTTCAAGGTGCAGGAGATGTTTTTCTTGAGCATTTTCTGTTATATTGCTTAAAATGCTCTTCACAAAGTCAAAAGAATTTATCATTTAATTTCCTCTGAAATGTACAATCCTGGAAAAACATGATCCAATCGTGAATGTTCCATTGTTAATGAACCCATTAAACTGCCCTCTGACTGTCCCTCCCCCCTCTGTGTGCACGGATCGCACATTCTTGGCTTGGAGCAGTTGAACAGGAAGCAAAGCCAGAGCTGGGATGCCTGGTGTAACAGGTGGAATGTTCCATTCTGTTTGCAAATTTCATTTAAGGAGTTATTTTAGAATCTGTAGGTGCATTATGTTAGAAATAATGGCAGAAAATGTGCTTAATGGGTCAACAACTTAAATCTGAACCCTTTGGAACAAGCATTCCTGTATTCTGGAGGTGCAGGTTGGGAGGGTGAAGCATGAAGAAAGCAGGTTGGACCTGGAAATTGTGTATTTTTGCTTGAATGTCAAGAAAAAACACCTATTGCACCTTTAAGGCTCTCTGCTTAAAAAAACACCAATTTTAAAACATTTTCCAAAAGTAAAATAAGCATTTTTTAAATAAATGTTTTATCAAACCACAAAAACATTTTTTTTTAAATCTACTTTGTTTTATTCTGTTCACTAGGTTGATTAAAAACTGTCTCTTACAAATAAATGCAATTAAAAAATACACAAATGTAAATAAATATAAAGCATTAACTATATTTACAGTATTAAGTGTTGTACAGTGTGTGTGTAATAAATTGTCTCATGTCTCCAGTTCCAGTCCTTTCCATGACTTAGTTGCATTCCTTTTATACTGCTCCAACTCCTGAAAACAGATATGACAGACAAGAAAAAAGATGCACAACAGTGATCACATTAAATTCGGTTCAATAACAGAGCGAGAATGGCCGACATCAGGTGAGAGTCAGTCAGAGATAAGAGAGTCTGATCCATGCAGGTTACTGCAGTTCAGCTGCAGGAGTGGAACCACGGCACGCTGGCAGGGAGATAAACTGGGTCTGATTTTATGGCTACAGGATATGATTACTGTCATTTAATGAGACCGTCATGCAAACACTTTTACATTCAGGTAACTTCAGTGCAGAAGGTTACTTGAGATCATTTTTCTTTACTGAGAAGAAGAGAAATGATGATCTCTCCGTTTTAACACGTTTGTTCATTTTTTCAATAGTGATCTTGGAGGAAGGTCACTAATGAGGAGGAAAACAAAGAGAAAGAAATGATAATAAAGTTACCAAAGTCATCCCCAAGTCATTTAAATCTATCATTTTGCTTAAATGTTTTACCTGCAACTCTAACTGTGTCATATCTTTCCTGTTTTTCTTTAAATGCTATTATAAATTCTTATCTATTACCTGCTGTCCTTGAAATACAGGCAAAGTCCAGGGACACACAGCACAAGTAAATGAGCAGAAGTTTCAAATGAGCAGAAGTGGCAAACTCATGCCTCGATATAGTCCTGCCTAAAAGAGGTTATTAATAACTGTTGCATAACTGTGAAGCATGTACTCGCTGAAGACGTTACCTGGTCTTTTTGTGCTCTCATGGCATCTATCTGAGGCTCGCTGTACTGCGGATCTTTTGCTGGATCCTTTAGCTCCCTCTGCTCACTGGCACTCTGCAGAGACAAAAAAACCCAACAAAATTAAATTTTTACTAGTCATCTTATTTATGAATGGTAATTAATACAAATAAAAAACACACAATTTTGTCTGAAACTAGAGAAATTCTGATTCTTAAAGAAAAAAAACAAAGTGACCTACCTCGTTAGGAAAGACTCGTTCGAACACTTTCTTCCACAGATCCTTTGGGTTTTTTGCATGAAGAGACGTTATGTCTACATCAGTCAGAGGAGGGGAGCCTGAATTAAAAAGGACAATAATTTAAACAAAATATCACATAAAACTACCAGTGTTAAATATCCAAGCTGGATCAAACGATTAAACGCATTACTGCGTTTGGCCATTGGGTAGTGCTGTACTCACCTATTTGGCTGAAAGAGTCAGAGCCTGCAGGAATGATGACAGGTTTACCAGGTTCACAGGACATAGTCTTCCTGGTAACAAACATAAAACAGACAAAAAGGCACAGCTAAAACCTAAATATTTGACTGTTTATTTAGAAAACAAATGGATGAAAAAAATGTAAATATAGCATTTATACATCATAAAGAATCTAGTACATTATAAATCATTCATGTGGTGGTATTCTCCTCACCCTCTCTCCAAGCCAAACGCCAGATGAGAGAAGAAACTCTTTGTTTTTGACATGAGGCTCTCTGATTTAATGCTCGTGAACTAATGTTTGACAGAAAACACAAAGGAGAAAAGCTCTTATATAACATCAGATTAAATGAAACTTGAATTGCGGTAATAGTGCACTTACAATCAGAGAAGCTGCGTAATAATGGGCAACAAAACGCAAAGTTTTGCTGATCACTTTCTTCTTATCTGAGTGAAATTCCTGCAACAAAGTGGAAAAAAAACTTTATTTGTCTAATGAAGTCATTCAGTCAAGTAACACGAATGCAGGTGTTTACCTGAAAAAGGTCATATTTGCTGCCAATGATGAGCAGCGGGACAGGAAAAGGACTGATCAGCTCTCTGTCCTGAAAGTGTCAGATACATACTAAAACACACGTTTTTGTTTTCCCTGTTGTTCTGTTATCCAAACACGTGAATAAATCAAAGCATAATGAATAATGAGGTCTTACGGGGTAGTCTTTAGGTAAAACCCGAGCAATTGAGCGAACAGGATTCTGGTATTTGGCCCCAGGTTTGGACTTTTGCAATTGGGAAGACATTTTTTCAAAATGAGATTGTGCTGCATGCAGCAGCTTCTCCATGGTTCCCCACAGAGTGTTGGGTTTAGACAGGTCCAGGATCAGGATGACAGAGAGAATCCTGAGAAAATACTGATTATTGGTGCACTGCATGTTTACTAGAATGGAGCTAGTGTTCAAAGTAAATAAGTGACCAACCTTACAGTGGCAGGTGTGATGGGTGTCTGGATCAGGTCTGACAAAGAAGTTCCTCCGCCCAGCTCCCATAGGTGGGCTACGTCTTTGGGCTGAAAGAGTGTCATAACTGTATGCATGTTCTGCATTTCTGAAGGATTTACTAACACAATTACGCACATCTTTGGAGAAAACAAGTGAGTTTCAAAAAAACGTTTAAAACCCTGAGTCTGAATCAGAGCTTAAAAGTCTTCCTTCAGATTAAAAAGCAAAATACATAAATATAAACAAGTTTTAAAACAGTCACATCAGTGGTGTCTTTACTATTTTAATAACCTTACTGTGTTGTGTCCCCGAGCCCGTCTTCCAAACGTATACTCCAGCGCCAGAGTTGGCTTAGGCGGTTCATCTCTTCAGGATTCAAAACAAAATAAAACATTTGTTTAGGTTTTATAAAACCTAAACAAATATAAAAGCTTTGAGGTGTTTTTGGTCATTTTTATAGACATGATTGATACGTTTAATAATGTATGTTGAGCTGCTGTGATCTAGGTTTAACGTTGAAAGTAGATTTTTGGTAAGTTACCTCACATCAGTACACAAACCCACCTGTCGAGACATCTGAGAAGAATGGATGTTTTACCCTGAAAAAGACGAGCTGATTTACTACCTTCAACTCTAAGATTGTTTACATGTTTTTCACAATAGAGCTGGATGTTCTGACATCATATCAAACGAACCCCAGCCTTGCTCCCCATCAGAAACACGCTCCTCTCGCACACCGTCTCTACCCCGTCCTCCTCCAAAGCTCCGCTCTCGCGACTCCGGACCTCCGAAGCAGCTAGCTCCCATAGCGTGTCTGAACTTCAAAATACAAAACGTAGGGGTCAGTAGTGGAACAAATTGTCCTAGAGTGTTGGACATAATGTTCCGTCGTAATAAGAATCGCATAGGTACAGATTCTTACTTTGTTTTTGCCATAAAACTGGATATTTTTACGCTGACAAGCTAAGCTACACAGGACACTGCAGCAGGAACCGTTGCCAGAGTAACAGACGGCGCTTCCCGTGTTACGTCATCCTAAGCATTATGGGAAATGTAGTAAAAACGTAGGCGGTGCAACGTCTGCTGTAGACTAACTTTTTTTATCAGGACCAGAGCATATGTCGATGGACCAGAGGTGGACTTACCTTATTGCCTTGTGGGAAAGTGTTTCAATGACCCATGTCACCCAGCTACAAAAGACCATATCAATGCTTCATTAAGATAAGGAGGCTAAAATATTCTCTAAATGGATAAAAAGAACAAAGTGTAGTACCAGCTTTCAGACACTGGAGGGCAGCAACTCCCCATCTTTTCTTCTTTTCTAAATGCTGTTGGAAACCAGTGTTTTGTGTTTTGCCAGCGGAGGGCGCAAAATCCCCATTCTTTCAAAGCAACAATACATAGTGTTTGGAAAAAAATATTAGAGGAAGTGTTTCTACTAAGTAACTCTTTTATCTTTACAAATCCAGTTCCTTCCGCTCTTTCTACTCCTCCATCAACAAAGAAAAAAAATGAATGTAAGTGAAAAAAGCTATTTTTTAATTCTGCTTTGGCTTATGCCCTTAATCACATATATGTTGTACTTCAATTTAAATGAAAATTGTGTGTTTTGACTACGTCACGTAATTTGAGATTTGCTTGTAAAAATTCTTAATTAAATGACAACAAATCAGGCGTCACTGCAGAATCTCTTCTCCACCAGCGTAGCTGCTACTTTCCACATCTCCAGATTTATAGTGGTTTTCTCCATGTTTAATGCTTCTTCTTTTGTCCTAGAAGAAGGATTCGAAGCTCGCTAATCTTCTCTTCTCTGTGTGTGGTTCAATGACATTAATTTGGTGAGACAAACATTTGTAGTCTGTTACGTTTTTACACACAAAACCTAAAATAACTTTTGCTGCCGTTCAAAAATAAGCACTTTCTTAGTATCAAATTCATGGACATCATATGGTAAATCCATGGCACATATTAAACAGGTTCAGAAAATAACTTATCCATCCATGGACTCCCATTAATTTTTTGTTTTGGCAGTTGGGGCATGATCTGGAAGTACAGGTACTGGTCATAAAATTAGAATATCATGACAAAGTTGATTTATTTCAGTAATTCCATTCAAAAAGTGAAACTTGTATATTATATTCATTCATTACAAACAGACTGATATATTTCAAATGTTTATTTATTTTAATTATGATGATTATAACTGACAACTAATGAAAATCCCAAATTCAGTATCTCAGAATAGAGTATTGTGAAAAGGTTAAAAATTGAAGACACCTGGTGCCACACTCTAATCAGCTAATTAACTCAAAACACCTGCAAAAGCCTTTAAATGGTCTCTCAGTCAGCTACAGGTTTGCAAAAAAACTGCAACAGACTGCTTCTGAGTGTGGGTTTTTTATTATAATAAATATTTGTTTCATTGTACTTTACACACTAATTCAATTCAAAAGATGACTCAGCCTTTTTACTGACCCTTGTTTTTCAGTAATAGCAAAACAAAATATTTTTGTGCCAGTCTGATTTCATTGCAAGCTACTAAAAAGTCAACAAAACATTTAAAGGACATTTCAAAGAATAACGTACAGGCAGAACAAGGGGGATCCTCTCTTATCCAGAAGCTGGTAAAAAAAATGATGACCTTCAAAACATGCTCACTCTGGAGATCCTGAACAGCTTTAAAGGCTGTCTGGTTAAGTAAATCAAAGTGATGGATGATAGTCTCTGCTGATGAAAAAAAATTCTCTCATGATTTTTTCCTGGGTTCGTCACAATAAGGTACATTTTCCCGTAGAAGGCCTTCTCTTGGTCGAAGCACTGGGAGACATAGGAAGAGTAAATGAAATGTCATTAAAATATGTCAACAGGTTTTGAGACATTCTTTCATCAGATTGTAAAAGTTGCTTTAGTCAAGGAATAAGGAGAAAAATATTTTCATACAGAGTGTTCTTTCTCCAACATGTTCCACCTGTACCACAGACTCTCGAAGAACTGTTTCCACATCAGTGCCCATTTTGATCATCTGTAATGTTAAAATATACAACAAACCCTTCAGTTTTCACTCTATAAATACAAGAAAGACATACTGACAAATAACCAAGTTCAGATCCTAACTAAATTTATATCTATTGGCCAAAGAGAAATGTTAGTTAAAACGGATCTGGTTAGAAAGCATCAGATAAAAATTTAATGTAGGTAAGAAAAATTAAACATTTATACCTTCTGAATATTTTCTTCTGATACTTCATTTTTATTCTTCTTGAACTCCTCATTGATCTTTAACCTTGCAGCTTCAATAATGAAAGCAGACATGTGATCAGCAAGTACATTGAATTAGTCTGGCAAGCCATCCTATATATGTGATGCAGACAGAGCAAAATCATTTTGCTTCTGCAACTGTCTGTCTAGATTTCTAGGCTAACGTTGAATATGATTGACGCACACAAATCCCAGACGCGGTTATGCGAATAAAAAGTGTTGTTTAACTCACCCGTCAGTGCTCTTTCATCTGCTTTAAATACATCCATCCTTGTTCTATGCAGCTTTTTAAACACGCGTAAAACCTGCATTTATACACAAAGCTTTCTACATCAGACTTGACAGCAGTTACCACAAATAAGTATTCACTGGCAAAATTCACCGCGTTAACAAATAGAATATATTGTGCCAAAAACACAAAATTAATTGAAAACCTTAAAGCGAGGATTCAATAATGATACTTTTATAAAATCTGCAATATTTTCCTCCCTCACCTTCAAACGAGTCCCCATGTTGATTTTTTGTGCTCACTTCCGTGGTAAGTAATTGTTAACCAATCAGCGAAGACTTTGAAGTGACGTTTTTTTTGGTAGCCAATCAACGTTCAGCCTTGCTTTAACTAGCCTAAAATGGCTAGTTTGGCTAGCCATTTTGCCCTATATTTGTTAAATAAATTGAAAAACCATCTCATATATTTTTTTAATTTAATAATAAACTGAAAATAAAATACTAATTAATGAAACTACAATATCTGACTACCACTTAGTTATCACGTTTCTAAATAGTAAAATAAGACGCATTCACGTTGTTTGCTTATATGTCACAGCTGTTTTCCATAACGTTTGCTGCTACAAACATGGCTGATGAAACAGCGAAGGCGCAGGTTGCCCAACCGGGCGGAGATACAATATTTGGGAAAATTGTTCGCAAAGAGATTCCTGTCAACCTAGTTTATGAA
Organism: Aphyosemion australe; assembly: GCA_006937985.1. NCBI lineage: Eukaryota > Metazoa > Chordata > Actinopteri > Cyprinodontiformes > Nothobranchiidae > Aphyosemion > Aphyosemion australe. The sequence continues at coordinate 1,485,027 of SSNS01000090.1, forward strand.
GATGATTTGGTAAGTAGCCAATGTCCCATTAGTAACACTTTTATGCGCATAGCGGCGTGCTGCAGCTTCCTGCAGGGCACGTTAGCTTCTTGCTAGCTCTGCAAACACGCATGGCTCATCGGGAAGTTTTTAATAGCTGAATTATCCAGGCTGCAAAGCAAATCTACATGCAAAATCTACAGAAATAACCCAACAAATCATATTTTTTAAAACAGGCTTTTTTGCACGATTCAATTTCGATATGTTAACTCCCATTTGCTAATACTTGGATCTGCAGGTTCACTTTTTCCCTTTGGCATATTTACCATTTTTTTGCCATCATAGTAACGTAACAACTGGCTTAAGACCAGATAGTTTTACACATTTGTCACGTAGTTTTGAACATAATTGCTTCACATTCTTGATGCGTTTCCTTTCATTTCAGTGTGTAGCCTTCCCTGATATTGCTGCTCAAGCTCCCACTCACATCCTGGTCGTCCCCAAAAAACCAATTGTTCAGCTGTCAAAAGCCGAGGATAGCGATGCTGCTGTAAGTATTTTATTTATTTGTTTGCAGAGGGGTATGATTAAATGCAAAATCATGTGTATGACTTGTCAAGCAACACTATCAGTAACCGCTAGAGGGAGCCATTTAATAGTTTCTTAGAACTTGGAGAGGGACTGTGTGTGTGTGAGAATAAATCTCAATGCTCTTTTTATTTTGTAGCTGCTGGGTCACATGCTGATAGTTGCAAAGAAGTGTGCCCAAGATGCAGGTCTGGCTAAAGGCTACAGGATTGTCATCAACGATGGGCCGGATGGCGGCCAGTCCGTCTACCACATCCACATCCACATCCTGGGTGGACGCACTATGGGATGGCCCCCTGGCTAACCTCCATCCTCCTGCACAGGCCACTTTGCCATATCTATCACCTGATGTCCAGTGTTGTTAAATTCAGGTTGTATTACAATGAAATGAGTCAAATCTGGAAATGCAATAATGCTAATAAAATTCACAACTCTTTAGACTTTTGTCTTTAATAAACCAAACTGCTCTGCGTTGTTTTTAAATTAAAAGCAGAAATGTTGGGTTCATGCTGATTATATCAGCTCACGACTTTTCAAGCTCATAACTAATGAAAAGAATTGTTCCTGTTTTCAAAAATTGTAATTTCCGGGTGTTTTTGTATGTAGTTGATCCTGATTCACACAAATTACATAATCTGCTGTGCAGCTGCTTTGGGAATAGCTCCTTGTATAAGAAACTTATACTGTTGATTATGCAAATGTAGAAGGGTTTAGGCCACACAAAAAGGCCCCCAGCATCATTTGCATTTTGAATTGACATAAGATTGATTGCCTCTAGCGAAGAAGGATGTTCTTCTATTCAGTGAAAACAATACACAAGCACACAATGAAACAAAACTTTTCAAAATAAAAAACCCAAAGTAGCACATTAATCAACATTACTGCTACTGCCTGATGAGAAGATTTATTTAAACTAAAACCTTCTGGTTGGTTTTGTTTGACCCAAATCAAATCAGAACAGACAAGTGAATAGCTCTGCTTTATTAACAGTAAGAACCAATGCAGATAGTTGAACAAATATAAAATGCTTAAAACATCCACATAATATTAAAATAAATAAAACGGTGGTTTTCTTTACAAAAATAAGAAAAAAATACAAAGAACACTGATCTGATGACACATGTAGCATTTACAAAATAAACCTAAATGTACCTAGCATTCACAGTCCCCTAAAATGTTTCTGATAAAACGTCAGAAGGGTAAAAAAAAGGGTAAAAGATTTATTTATTAAAATAAAATACTTGGCAGAGCAGTTGCTTCTGATATCACGAACAATCTGCCGCTGAGTCGTCACTTTGCATGAACAAATGACAACCAGATGTGCAAAATAAAAGATTTTTTTTTAAACTACACCTTTTTCTTTTAACCAATGCCCTTCTGCTGTAAAACGGGCACTTTGAGGCATTAAAATCAGTGTACAGTACAGTATGGAGAGAAGGAAATGAACACATAATCAGGTACCTAAAACCACTATTGTTAGTTTCTAGTACTAATACACGGCCTTTAGGTCATCTTACTCTTGTCTAGACACAGACTACACGCTGAGAGGTTCTGAAAGTAACTACAAAAGCAGCAAAGTCCTTTAGAAAAGCTTAATGATACAGTCTGAAGTCCTACAGTACACGTATGCTGGAACTTCCCATCGTGGTAGACGAGCCTTCAGGATTTTACACTGACACGGAGCCAAAACTCAAATAACAATGGAGCTGATTCTTTAAAAAAGTACTTTAACAAATAAAAAAGGCTTCCTTATTTAAATGGCACATTATTTAAAACTAGTTCCTGCAGTTTTTACTGTCCTGTCAAGTTCTAGACATTAAAAAGTATAATTGTCGTATTCAAATATCAAATGTTGTGTTTAAACACAAAAACGGGGCCACGTCATGTGACAAGTTTAAAAAAAAACAGCCAATTGGAAGTTAAACTGACCCTTGAGTGGATTTACTGTAGCGAGAAGTTAAGGCCACAGATGTTTTGCTTAGACTTGCTTCGTTTTGCTGTTGGTAGAAAACAAGCATTGACATTCAGAAAGAGAGAAAATTGCATTAAGATTAAACTGCAGTCTCAGCTTTAGCACAACAGAATCGTTTCTAAATGTGATGTGATGACATGCTGACTTTGGTGAGTTATTATTAATCACTGATTCCAACGCTGCTACTGTAATAATTGGGGAAAAACACAAATGATCAGTCAGATCAACACAAACCAAGTTGAGTAAATGCTACAGCAGGGACAAACTGTTCTCAGCTACTGGGAGGGAAGAGTCAGGGTATGACTCAATGGACGGTTGTGATTCAGAATTTAATCACATATAAATAAAACACTAAATTTTACTCAATATCACGGTGTTTACTGCTGAACTTGAGCTGATAAATTATTGCAGTTTGATTTTTTTGACTAAAATGGGTTTAGAGTTACTTTACAATGCATTCAGCTTGTCAGTATGGTATGAAACTCATAAAAAGGTGTTTTTGAGGTTAGAAGGGGGTCACGCTGCTACAGAGGGAGATTTTAAGGCATGTACTTATAGAAAATAGGGTCCAGACACATGAAGAAGGCAAGAGGAGCGGAGGAGGCTGTACAACCATGGAGATCTGTCCACTTTAGTTCAACAGGATGGGAGGTTGGCCGGTGAGCATGAGCAGCTGGGGGTTACATGGCTATTGAAATCATTCATGGGTTTGTTATTGTTTGGAGATGATGCATCAGTTAGGGGTTAGAAAGTTGAGTCTTAGTTTCCATTTGTTGATCTACTGTAATCCTAGAATGGTGCAACCACAGTTTGTACAAATCCACCGCACTGTTGGAAACACGGCCACCTGCCCTTCAATCCTTACTCGTGTTTTTTCACCTAAAGTTAATCTCAGGGACACTTCCTGTTTATTTCTGCACGATGGCCTCCTCTCCACTTGGCCGCATGCGGTTGAAGGGCAGCCCTCCAACTCCTGGTAGTCCCAACCCCACCAGGGTTTCTCGTGCACTCTCCTCTGTGGAAGAAGACTGGACCCTGGAGGAGGCGGCTGAACCTCCAGGCCCAGGGAGGATCTCAGGCAGTGGTTCTTTGGCTGGGCTGGTGGCAGCCATTTTGGCGGTTAGGGGTTTGGTCGGGGTGATGGGGCTGGTTAGGCCGAGACTGGCCAAGGCGTCTAAAGTCCCATCTGGGTCTACCATCACATCGATCACTGAGACAAAGACAGGGCGGAGAAGACTTTAACACCATCACTCAGATCTAGAAGATGTAGAATGTCAATACTAAAGGAAGTAATGAGTCCTAATAAACTTTTTATCTATTTCTCAATTTTCTGTTTTAAATCTAAAAAATGTAAAAAAAAAAAACCTAAACTAGGCTCTTCGTATGTGTGTCCTCTGCTTTACCTTGGAGCTGCTTCTCGACTCGCTTCAGTTCAAGAAGAATTGAAGAGAATTCCTGAAAACAGGAAAACCATTGAGGACAAACTTCCAGTAATTTTATTGGATATTATTCAGAAAAAAAATGACTCTACCTTGTTGGAGGTTTTAAGGAGTGGTACGTCGCTCTCAGCTTTCAGTTTGCTCTCAATTTCATCCCAGTTCCTGTCCTTATCCTTGAATAAAATCCTAGAAAAGCAGAACATACAAAAACACATTTCTCAACAAAATGTGGGTTGGATTAATAGTAAAATTATTACCAAAGTAAAAGGAAAAGTATAATTACCTGATCTTTCCTGCGGTTTTGTCCACAGAGTGTCTGATCTTAGCTGACAGCTGAGACACTGAGTGGAGGAGCAGGCTGTCCAGCACCGCCTTAAAAAAACAAGACAAGTGTTTAACCATCAATCCAGAAAATGAAATCAGATGTCCTCACCAAGGCCACCATGTTTGGTGTGTTCTGTCCCTCACCTCCTCTCGGTTCCAGGTGCGTCTCCTCAAGGCCCGCGGCTCCAGGCCGTCTGGAGCTCGGGGTCGGTGCTCCACCGGCTTACCGTTGATCTCTGGCACCTTGGTGGATGAGATCACCGGTGGGATCTTTCTGAATTTAAGGCTCTCATCAAACACTCGATCCACCAGCTGGACAGAGGCAGGAAGAAATCGCGAAGAGACAGGAGACAGAAATGATGATCAGACGTTTCATCACGAGTAACGATGTGAGACTTATCTGCTTTAAACAAGTTTAAACACGTTTTAATAATCTAATAATGTTAGAACAGCAAAAACATTAATAAGTTGACATTTACATAAAATAAGTGACAGAATAAAAGTGCAGCAGCAGAAATGCAGTTGTTTTTATTCAAACTATAAATGGCAAAGTTGCGATGGAAGCACAGACAGAAGGGAGAAATTAGAAGAAGAAAATCAGGCACCTTTTTCATGCTCTCCTGTATGTCCGGCTGCGTAGGACGTGCAGGGCCTACCTCTTCCCGAGTGTCGATAGCTGATCCCGGGGTGGTGGCGGCTGTGCTGACGGTGGTGCTGGGCGCCGTGCCCGATGAGCTGACTGAGTCAATCTCACCAGCCACGTCGTGGATCTCACGAGCCAAGATGGCCAGGTCCTTAGCCAGGTCCTGGCTGATCCTGCGCACACAGGGGAATAACCTGTTAATCAGACAGGGCTCTTTAGGACTCATGGAACACATCTACGTGGCAACATGACTGGTGATGATGGTAAGTACCTGGCTATCTCTTCGCTGTGTGCTGTCCAGTCTCTGATGTACTCCTCTTGCTCTTTCATACGATGTTTGATCCCCGCTCCGCCCGGACCCGACGCCGCGCTCGGGCCTGAGCCAGTGGTGGCTCCGACTCTTGATCCCCGGTGAGGGACGAGGTGATGAGGCCGCACGTGAGAGCGAGTTCCGTGCTTTGGAGAATTCCTACTGGAGCCGAATTCTTCCTCTGAGGTGGAGCCGTACTCCGGAGGCAGACGCCTCCACCTGCTGCTGCTGGACACTGCAAGGAATAAAAGACAGTTTTTAAATAAACAATACAAAATAAACTCTACTAAAAGAGTCTGGATTCATGAAATAATAGAGCTTGAGACGACACGGGAGGCTATTATGAAGCAGTCTCTAGCCATTCCTGCTTTGATCTGACAAAAATCACAAAACAGCAAACAGAACAGAAAATGGGTTTGTTCAGATTAGCGTAACATGGATGTAGCTACAAATGAAAATAATATTAATTATGCTAGTGAGGTAAAACATTTACTCTGCTTTTAACTTAAGTTTGTTATTGTTTTGATTAGAACAGACAGCATAATTAGCAACGATGAAACCATGTCCAACACAAAATCAGCTGCATGTTAAGCTGCTTCAGAAAGACCAAACACCAGCTGTTAGTCCAGCTGCAGCATGAGACCAAGCGTCACTCAGGCTCTTCTGTTAACACACAAAGTTAACACATCTGGTAGAGCTGGGTCATCATAGATAAGCTCGTTTTAAAATTCTGAATCATATTAAAAGTTTTACTATTGTGTGTTTCAAAAAAGTTGAACTTTATTACAAAACTGTAAAGAAATGCAAGATTTTTCAATCCTTTTCATGTTATTATTGTTTTTTTTGTTGCGGCTTCTGTTGCTGTGACCCAGGTCTGACCCGCTCACACACACAGGTTCTGGTACAGTACCCATCAGCTCTTCCTCTGCATCACCACCTGCAGGTTCAGGCTGAGAGCTTTCTGAGTGATGAAAACCAATAAACAAGTTCATCACAACAGAGTGGGACTAATGTTTACTTACTGACATAAAATTAAAGTATGGAACGGTGTTCATACTCATTAACATGTTTTGCTCACCTGTGGGCGAGCAGTATCCTGATGTAGTGGTTTTAGTCTTGGTATCGTTCAGCTTGGACACGCTGTTAGCTCTCATCCGTGGTGTCAGCTTGTTCTCTGTGGGCGTTGATGAGCGCAGACCGAGGCGCAGAGCGGTCTCTGCTGACAGGCGGGGGGAAGAGGTGGAGCTCCGGTTCACCGTGCACTCTGAGTCACTGCGAGCTGAGATGGAGCCCAGGCGGTTTCTCCGTGGCTGAGCCAGCAGGTCCAGCCGGGACATTCCCTTCCGACCAGACGGGGGCTTAGAGGTGGAGCTGGTCGTGGAGACTTCAGAGGCCACGGAAACCCGGTCCGCATCGGCTAGATCGGTATCAGACGTGTCCCCCAGCCGGGCGCGACGGAGGAGAGAGGCCCTGGTGGGCCGAGGCTGAGGCAGGGAGGCCTGCTTGTTGAGGGAGGAGGCTGTGGCTGCCTGAAGATTGCGGCTGGTTTTCGAGGAGCTGCTGATGGATGTTTTAGCAGACCTGCTGTCGAGTTTGGAATGGAGGACATCTTCTGAGCAGCGTCTTTGTGTTGAGTTCCCCAAAGGCCCAGAGTAGGTCTCCTGGTCTGAGGAGAGGATATCAGAGATGGGGAAAGAAGATGTCTGGTCATCATCAGTGAGATCCATCGACTGCTGGCGTGCTCTGGAGGAGGAAGAGGACTGCTGGGTAGAGCGAGTACTCCGGGATGTTGCTTCAGCCGTTCTTTTAGTCTTCCTATCTAGGCGTTCACGAGCACTGCTGTTTGCGGCGTTGGTTTTGGACGTGGTACTCATGTTGCTCTTTTCTCGATGCATGCTGCTGAGAGACTTCCGTTTCTGTACGCTGCTCGCCGCTGCCTTCCTCTCTGCGTCTCCGGCCATGTGGCTAGCTGTACTGGCTGTGTCCACGTCAGATTCAGGAGAGATGGAGTCGGTCCGTGCTGAGGGGCCAGACCTGGAACCCTGAGTAGTTTTACTACTTTTCTGATCTAGTTTGTTCTCATCTCTGAGCTTTGCCTCTAGAAAAGCCATGACAGCTTCAGTGTCCTTCAGTAGTGTCGCCGTGTCCATGCTACCCACAGAGTCACTGCGTTCACGCCCACCGCCCACTCTGTTGATGCGAGGGATGAGCTCTGCAGGGACATTAGAACTGGGCTTCTCTATAGTAAAGCTGCCCTGACGGACAAGAGGCTTCCCAGATTTATCTCCTTCATCTGTTTCTACTCTGACACCCTCTGACTTCTTTCTCCAGTCAGCACCACCAGAGGTCCGGAGAGGACCCTTAGACGGAGAGGAGGTGGAGCTTTGTTTCCGTTTAGTGGTCATCTCACCGTCGTCCATGAGGGTTGGGGACTCCCCGTCTCCCTTGTTCTCTTTCTCCTGGGGCTCAGTGTCCTGTTTCTCCCCTATCTCAGACCTCAGTGCTTTGGAACTGGATTTAGCTCGGGGATCATCCACGGGGAGCTGGGGGAGGGTCCGTCTTTTACGGTCGGTCAGGCTGGGAGAAGATTCACCTTTGCTGAGGGATGCACCAGACTCAAAGGCATCAACTCCTAAAAACAAAAGAAAAAAAAACATTTTTAATGTAGGGTCTAATAGTTAGTTTAGAAGTTTTTAAAGAGCTGGATAGTAAAATCAATTTTAAAAGATGAAACAAGTGCATAATTTAATTTATCTTAAAGATGAATCTAAGTATAATCATGTTTGAGACTTTGGTGACACTATACCTCTCTCTTTGTGTAGGAATGTGGCTGCTTCTGCTCCAGAACCTTCTGGGTCTGTCCGGGTGTGATTTGCAGCTAAACTGGCCCACTGAGAAACCCAACTCGAGTCTCCAGGAAGGGCCTGAGGGAACAAGCAAAGGAGAAGAGAAGTGGGACTGAGAAACTGTGACATAGGTTACTTAATCAGATGATACAAAGAAAAAAAAACAGCAAATCATGAGAATTCAGCATCTAAAAGCAGTAAAGTTTAACTACGACAAGAATAAATAAAATCCTAAAAACTGTAGGGGGGAAGAAGCAGACATGAAAACAAACTGATGGTTTCATTTGCCAACAAATTAATGCAGATTAATTATAGATTTGTGGACCGCCCACTTGTCAGTCAAATAAATCTTCAAGAAAAGCTAAAAGGATGTTTTTTTTATTCTCTTGGAAGAAGAGGAGCGTCTAAATGAAAAGCAGATCGAACAGATAATCAGACAGTGTCCTCTCCCTCTTGTGAAACTGCCTGGAGGGCTGAACGTCTTTCCTCATCCCAGTGTGATCTAGGTCACTCTGTGGGAGGACTGGCCTCCTCCCTGCATCAGTCTAGTGGTCACATCACAGGAGTGACTATGACTCAATCGTGGGTCTTTTTCCACTCCTCTGAGAGTAGAACTAGACTGAGCAGATGCATAAATATTAAAATTTGTGTGTTTTCAGGTGGTTTTTCCAGATTGTGTAAATGCTGATAGTTTGATGACACACACACACACACACACACACACACACACACACACACACACACACACACACACACACACACACACACACACACACACAAAACCTCACAGATTTACCTCTTTCCCAGTCTCTCTTGAGTCCTTTCGTTTTCCTTCCACCTTCAGATCTGACAAAACCGAGGGATTCGTACTTTCCTGCACTCCAAACACCTACAAATGTTTTAAAATCAAGAATAAAAACAACAATTAGTACACTATTAATCTATTTCATCCAAATCTTATTATCTTTTATAGGTTTTTGTACCTTAACATTCAGAATGAACCCTTTATTCTTCATGCAGCACACACATTCAAGTCCCACTGCCATCTTGAAACCAATACTGATATAATATGCTTTATGGACATATTGATCTACAGGTTTCTTATTAAATAAAGGGAAGTATCAGGCAAACTAAGAAAACGAAACCAGCAGAAATAACACAAGAGTGAGAGTGGACAGCTGAGAGCAGAACACCTATTAGTGTGTCAGCTAATTACAGGGATTAGCATAACAACGCTTTGAGTTTAGAATGGGATGAATTCAGATCCACACTAACTAGAAACACAGCCCACTAATTATGTTCCTGCTTTGTCTCAAAACACCTGCAAAAACACACGAACAAGCATTTGCTATTTTATAAAGTCTAAAAAATGTCTGCTGGATGCTAAAATATCAGCGTGACCTCCTGACACAAGTTTATGAACTCAAACTTCTGAACCTGGTTGAATTAAAAAGACCAGTCAGCTGTTATTTGTTCTGGTAGTCATTTAGAAGGCTCATTAGTAACAGAAGTCATTTTCTCTTTAGCCAGTAAATATCTCTGAGTCGAACTGTTTTCCATTCCTGTTCTAGTTTCTGTTACTTTAAAGGAGAATTTAATTTAAATACAAGGGCAGCAGTAGAAAACTGATGTTTTTAAGCCTCCCTGCAGCTTTTTCAAAATAAAACAGGACAGTGTTTGATGGAGAAAGTCATCCCAGGTCATTACAGAAGAGTTAGATGTACCGGTGGGACAGAGAAGAAAAGTGATGGTCAAGCAGGGCCAGAGTGTGATGAGAGTGCTGTTTCACTGGCAACAACCCAAGGTGGTCTCAAAGGCCTCACTAACCATAAAAGGGTCAATGCAGCAAGAAATAATGAGACATTTAACCTTGATGTGAATTTCTTATGCTTGGTTCCAATTCAGCTAAAACTTAGACAGAAGACATTAGAGTAGGGACAGTGGAAGACAGTGGAGACGGGACGCCATGCTGAACAAAGTTTAGTAAGCTCTATGAACTGATCTTTTGACAGATGTCAACAGATTTTTTAGGGCATAAATCCTAAAATAACCATTGTCTCAGTATAGTTACCTCTCTGCCTCTGGTAAGAGTCTAAACCACAGATACGGATGCACAGGCATGTTTTGGTGTGTATCCTACACACACAACCTAAGAGTGTAACACAAATGTTCTTACCTTGTCTATCATGCGCCGGGCCTCCTCTTCCTCTGGGTTCTTGTTCTCCAGTTCAATAGTGTACGTCCCCTTATCACTGTGGTCGTCTTCTGCCTCCCCCCCGGCGGTTCTTGCTGTTCTGCTGACAACAGAAGCATCCTCGCTGGGGGTGGTGGGGCTGCCCGTCGCCAGTCCGGTGCTGGCTGAGCTCCGACCGACACTCTGGTCCTCTGACCTCTGCTTGAGGAGCACACGGGCCGCTGTCGGGGCACCTGCAGTCACTGTGGCTGGGATCGGAGCTGGCACTTTACCTGGACGGTACAAAAAAGTTATTACACATAAATAAGTTCATAGAGGGTTAAGTTACAGAGACAATGTGTTGTTATATGTGCATTTACACTCAAGAAAGTTGTGTTTTTTTCTTTGAAAATAAAAAAGTTTTGATTTTAAATTCAACAGCATGAGAAGACATCGCTTTATTTACCTGAGTCCGAGGCCAAAGTAGCAGAGGTGGAAATACTAAACACTTTGGGGTGAGATGGAGGTTGGGGGCACAATCCCTCCCCACCAACTCCTCCACCCAGCAGGGGAGCAGTCTGTGAAAACGAATAAGAGCGACGCTTGCGGGGGTTTTCCTCATCGTAGAACTCAATCATGAAAGCCGTACGGGTTCCGGTTGCCCTGGTCCCGCTCACTGACGTGTTGGACCCTCCTGCCCCTCCACTCGCGTGGCTGTGTGCTGTCTTCAGGCGCTCCTCAAGGGCGTGTTGGCGGTTAGCAAAGCGCAGTCCCAGTCCATTCTCTGAGTCACTCTGAGTGCCGTCCTCATGTTTGCTGCCTATTGAGACACAAATCAACATGATCAATAACAAATACACAAGGAAAAGATATTAGTGTTGCATATGACGTACCCCGTGGACAGATGGGCTAGCTAACACTCTGATTCCATAACAGAACGACTCAAAAGAAACAGAAAACAAATGCTGTGCAATGATTCCATATAGCACTAAGAGAAAACTGGCTGCTTTACTTAAAAACATAAAGCTCCACATAAACTTCCACCTGAACACACATCTACAACAAGAAGCACGTCTGACAACCATCACAGCCTCGCTAAAGAATTAACTTTCAGCTAATCACTCAACCATCACAACAGAATCCAACTTAACAACATCTGAGTTACCTACCGCATTACAGCAGCCTCACATTTAGATCGGTCAACTCTGAGCTGATTTAGCAATTCTGCAGCTGGAGACAGTGCCACACTAATCCAGCCATGCCACCCACACGACTACTGGCCCTGTCGACTTCACTGGTAGTGAGTTTAGAGAGGGGGAGGGGAGTGGTAGGATGTGGAGGGCTGTGTGTGTGTGTGTGTTAGGGATAGAGGAGGAGGGGAGGTGAAAGGGAAAAGGGACAGAGAAGTGGAGGCTGAAAAGGGAAGGCAGTTGGGGGATGTGAGGAGAATAAGGGCGACTGGGAAAAGCGACTTGACTACGTGGGAGAAAAACACTGGTGCACCATTTCCAGGAGCTAGAAGTGAGCCACATCACAGCTGAGCTTCAGATGGCAGGTTTTGGAGACTTATTTCCTGATATTTGGACATCTTGCCTCGGATTGGATAACAGCAACGTGACTCTACCACTGACTGGCAACGTTGATTTATCTCCACAAATAACACACGTCTGAAGGAGTTCTGCTGTGTGGTAGAGTTGCTAATGTTAGCTTCTACTAGTCGAAACGCTCTCTGCTGTTTCCTGGACGCTAAACCAACAACAGCTTTGATATGATTTACTCTCATTAATAAAAAGATTCAATATTCTTCATAGTTCACCTTTGAGTGCAGATACAGTAAATGTAATCGAACTCTCAAATGGTAAAAATGAATCACAATGAACAGATTCAGGGACAGGTGTGAAAGTGAGGTGTAATTGTTTTCTATTTTGTGTTTCTTTATTCTTTTCTCCCACGTAGTCGTCGCTTTTCCCAGTCGCCCTTATTCTCCTCACATCCCCCAACTGCCTTCCCTTTTCAGCCTCCACCTCTCTGTCCCTTTTCTGTTACGAGTCAAGATAGGCGAGTCCATGAATGTTAGGTGTGACGTAGATCTGTGAGGATTTTCAAATCCTAGAGTTTCACCGTCTGTTTTCTATCAGAAGCTAATGCAGGAGATAGGCGTAGGAGACTATTTTCATGTTCAGCCTGCATGAAAAACTCTGAGCGACTGATTCTAATCAGAAATAAGATTTTAAAAAGGGTTTTTCAGTGAACCACACCTTTAAAAAAGCTGCTAGAGAATTTTTGGGTTAGGGTTTGGTGCAGTTTGTAATAACTATACAAAATGCCATATACTGTATCTTTTGGCTGAATTTTACATTCACAAGCAGCATTTATTAATACATAATATTAAATTGCCAGATAAATTCTACTTTTGGAAATCCCAATGGTTTTACATTTGTCACATTTCATTCCTGGAACTTTGCAGTCTTAGATCACAGTTTGAAATAAATATCTTCAAACAGAGAAGACAATAGAAGAAAAGGGTAAAGAAAGCAGCAGAGTGTTACAGTAAGTTGAGCTGATCAGCAGACAGAGAAACGCAGGTCTTTCATTCCTCTGCTCGAGACAAAGAAGCCCTTGGCATGGCCGGAGGAGAACAGAGGTGTCTGTGAGAGTTCAGTACACCGTCCCAGTCGCCCCACCATGACCAGTCGCCCCACCATGACTCACAACAGAGCTGTCAGATGGTTCTGCCTGCACACACAACCCACAATGCCTGTTCTTTACAAAGCACAAGCATACATGCAAACATACACAGGACTGCAGCACATCCATGCATACGATTCAGAACACAGTTAAACTGTGAGAATTAGGAGTCTTTAAGCTTTTAATATCAGCTCTAGCCCAGAGTATCCATCAATCAAAACCATCAACTATATTCCAAATGTTTAATCTGATGCTGAACAGGGAGTCATATCTTGCAACGAAATGCACCAAAAATGAGCTGAAAACACAACAAAGACAGGCAGTACAGACAGTATTTACTTCAAAGAACAAACAGAATAAAGGTTTAATTACATTTTCTTTAAAGCAAGATAAAAAAAACTTACCTGATGTTCATAAATTAAAACCTTAATCTTTTGTGCCCACGCTCAGTTTCCTAGCTACTGGCTCCTCTTTGACACACCCAAAGGTCTCACATCCCTCCGCTCGCACATGCTGCACTGCTCGTCTGCAGATCGGCGCTGAGCATGCTTCCGAACATGCACACGCAGCACAGAAAGAAAACTGCAAATTTCAGCCATACACACCCATGTGTGACTGGCATCTAATCCACACACACCATCAGAAGGTGCTGAGAGGCATTCCCCACACGAGCTGCAGCAGACAGATGTTGAATCTGCTCTTTGTACAGGAACCCATTCTGCTTCCCCACCATCATTTGCATCAGTTACTATAACAACTTTACTCGGCTCTTCCTCCTACTTCACCGCCTCCCTTTCTGTTTTTTACTGCAGCCCAAACCCTCCCTCTCTCCATCTCTGTCCTATTTGCTTTTATTCAAACACTCACATTTGCTGATTAAGCTCCTTTCAGTGCTTCTCATTCATTTTGTCAACTCATCCAGTTTTTTCACACCTCATGAGTCCACAGTCGGTGTCAGTAGGACGCTATCCATCCAGCTGACAGCTTACCTTTCATCCAACTGTCTCTCTTCCATCTCTCCATCTTCCTTTCATTGCTCCACCCTTTCGGTTCTCTACCTTCATCTTACTGTTGGCTTTCTTTGTCAAAGCTGTGTCAGTTAATCAGTCAGGAACAAGATAATTCATTAGGTGAGTCGATCTGTCAGTCAGCTGACATGCCTGCTGGTGGTACTGAATCCATCAAATAAATTAGCTTCCCTCTGGTTTCCTTCCACCTCACAGCTCATATATAGTACATCACTCACCTCCAACAAATTAAAGGAACCAACATGTACAGGCTCTAAACAGTTTTAACTTTCTATAGACCTATAGTGAACTCTAATGGTGTAAGTCTAGTATTTAAAAGCCTCGGACAGAATCAAACATCCAGAGCAAAACCATTTCCAAGCAAAAAAACAACAACTCATCAGCAGTCACAAACTTTGCAGATAAAAAGAACAAAGAAGCACAGCAGAAGAGAAATTTCAAAATTCTCAGATTTGTTCTGAGCACAAACAGCAATAAAGCGCCAATAAAGCAGACCTAAAGGGAATAATGAGACAAAAAAAGAATATTAACTAAAAGCAACCACAAAGAAACGTGTAATGACTCATTTACTTTTATTTATGTGAAGGAAAAATAGTCAACGATGGATAAAAAGTGAAATTCAACTGTTGGAGCTAAGCTAAAATATTTAGGCAAAACAAATAGGAGGTAAACAAACAGAAACTGTGTTCACAGATAAATAAAAAAGAAATCCAACCCCACCTTTGAGTCTCTTGAGATGGACCGGCACATCGCTCTTGATGCTCTTGCTGTCCTCCTCCGTTGACTCACTGCGCACCAGCGTGGGGTCATTATGAGCCAACCAATCAGCCACTTTGCTCTCAGACGCCATCATAGCAGCTTGTAGCGTGCTGAGGTCTTTGCTTCCTGCTCCTCCACTTCCTGCTCCACTCTTCTTGGAGCGAGATCTGTGGTGATCTGCTGTAAACTTTGACACGTGGTCTTTAATGGTGACTTTCCCTGGAGAGGTGTTGTCAAACTCTATGGTGAAGGAGGCGTGACCTTGAGCTGTGGAGCAGACGGTGCAGTTTTATTATTGTGTCATGTCAACAGTAAATGTGAGGTTGCTAACTGAAGCAAAAGTGGATGTGGAGAATAATCTGTCAACACAAAACAAACTCTGGTCTGTTCCTGTTTTGATTCTGTTTATAATGAAGGGTTTAACATTCTAATGTGATCATATTAGGCAAAATTATCTTTAAGGATGAACCATCAGGAACACTTAAACAGGTAGACTTATCTGAATGAATGAATCTTACCTGTAGCGATGTGGCTGGGAGTGGGTCCATCCTCCGTGTCTTTAGTGGGAATTTCATAGATGCCATTATTCACCATGTGACCCTCCTTGGTCGGGGTCTCAAAGTAGCTGGAGTCGAGAGCATTGGAAGCATGAAGACCACCATCTTTAGTTTTCTCTGCTCGTCGGGCTTCTTTGCTCTCTGAGTTTGGAAAACAACAACAAAGAGATAAAAATGAATTTTGAAGATGAATCATACAACAGAATCTGACCCCTCAGGACCCCTGTCATGTTTTTGTTTTAACCCTGACTCCTCAGAGCTGATTTTGTGGAAAAGACCCAGTCAATTATGGGGAGTGGTGTTATGGCTGACAATACGATGTATTCATGTTCTCGTCTGTTTATTTTAACAAACAGACCCTGGGAGGAGTCTGAATATGATGAATGATTTTAAAATTAAAGGGGCCATCTGTTTAATTTAGGGGAGAAAATGTTGGAACTAGGGATACTCGATATTTACCTGCTTTACGGCTGTTAGCTGTTATGCTAGAGATTAGCATTTTCAGTTTGCCGATCGTCAATAAAAAGCACAAGAAGAAGACAGCAGCTGGATCTCATTCTCCCTTAGCGCTAAGATGTGTTTATTAGTTAGTAATGTATTTTTTTCTTTTTCTGTATACTGCAGTACAGTGATAAAACATTTATAAATATCTTAAAATAAGAAAAGCAAGCCGTGGGTGAAGATTCTTGTTTTTGTTTTAGTCGTTTGTCACTACACAGGGTCATTTTCTATACAAGTTGGGCCAAATAAACTAAAATATCTCAAAGGCTTTACCTCAGATCTGTCATATTTTTACATTTAGAGAGAGAGAAGCAGCTGAAGAGTTTGATGTAGAATATGTGTATGATATGTAAAAGTTGTGTCATTAAAAAACTGAAAACCGATACAGATATAACATTTTAATGCAGATATCGGCTGATATTAAAGGCAGATCGATAATATCGAACATCTGTTGGAACAGATGACAATCAGCAAATAGAAACAAGATGTATTCACTTGTAAAAAAAATAAAAGAGCAGTTTACAAATTTCTGGTGAATTATATAAAATATGATGGAGCTTCTTTAAGATTTAAGAGACACATTTTTCTAAGAGGAGATTATAAAAAAAGCCTCATTTATCACTTTTATTATACCACAAACCACTTCATTCACCATTTACCACGATATTTTGCTCTGTTCTGGGCT
This sequence comes from Aphyosemion australe, assembly GCA_006937985.1. Classification (NCBI taxonomy): domain Eukaryota; kingdom Metazoa; phylum Chordata; class Actinopteri; order Cyprinodontiformes; family Nothobranchiidae; genus Aphyosemion; species Aphyosemion australe. Next base: position 1,501,519 of record SSNS01000090.1, read on the forward strand.
TCTTTTTATTCTACTGTAGAAACAAGATGGCTGAGTTCAAACTTATTGTGGTGCATTTCATTTTTGCAATGATGCTCCAGCTTATTATTGTATTATAAAAGCAGCAAATCCCTCTCATTCAGGGCAGCAACACCCAAAGCTCAATTACAATGTTTCCAAGGTCACGACTAAACAATTAGGATTTTAATACTGGTAAAAAAAAAAAAAGATCACGCTGGAAACTTTAACACACAGCATTCAGGTAAATCTGAATATGTTGCATAAATTATATTGAACATGTAGGTGAGTTTTCAAAAATCAGCTTTTTTAAATCTTAGACTAAAATCACAAGTACAACTTCCAAACGACTCATAATCTAAAGAGATTTAACTGACTTAACAGTTAATTAGAAAGAAACAAGCACAAGTGTAAAGCAAGCGGATGTCAAAATAATATTCTACAAAGTTTGGCACAAATTGAAAGCTCTTAGCCAGCTACATTAGCCCCAAGTCCATGGATTTGAGAGTAATACTTACCAGAGAATTAGCTACTGACTGCTGCAGATTAAAGAGTGGTGTGTGTGTGTGTGTGTCTAAGTGCAATGGTGTAACTTAATCAGGTTTAGTGACAATACACATGGAGGGGGTTGGGGGGGTTGACGCTCAGCCTTTTTACTCAGGAAGAGAAGAGAACACACACTAAACCTAACTGACACACACACACTAGCAACAAATCACACACTAAAATAAAACGGCTTCCTGCCCTGAACCTCTTTCACTTCCCGTTGACTTCTATATATGTTTTTAAAAAAATGCACAGCATAAAGAGCTCCTTATTGCTGTTTAGGTCCATTAAACTTAGACAAATATAACACAACCCCCAGTGCAACCTGCTCCACAAAACTAATCCAACATCATCAACTCCTCTGTTTAGTGCTGCAAGAGGGCAAAATCCGTTGAACTCACCCGCTTCCATGACTGAAGTAGCCAGTCCCATCTGCCTGAATGTTTGGAGAGCTTTCAGGATTTCAAATCAACCTTGAGTCAAAAATCTTGTCTAATTTCAATCCAAAAGGAAACTACAAAACCTAGCAAAGCATGATAAACTCAGACATGATCATAACTAGGAGCTGGAAAGCAAAGTCTCCATTCTCAGGCTGGTGAAGACGCTGCTGGACCACCCCTCCAGATGTGGGGAGAGATTTCAGGGCGCTTCAGTCTGCTCTTATGTTTGTGTTGTGATTAACCTCCCCCACCCACGCCTTCTGACCACACTGGTCCACTAAACCAGCCTGGCACAGGCTGATGTTGCTTCACTCAGCTGTCTCACTATTGGTGAAGCCTGTAATCCTGTTAACAGGACACCCCCCCACTCCCTCCAATCCTCGGGCTACACACACACACACACACACACACTCATATTGTACGCAGACATACAAGCTCTGAAAAAAGCCTTTTGTGCACTTGGATGTACATTGTTGTGAATGCGTGCATCGTCCTGAAGGACATGAATGCCTGAACACAGAAAAGCTAAAAGAGGCTAAAATGACAGAAAAAATGAATATTTTCCTACTAAGCTAAAATACTTTGCATTACATCATTCAACTTTACAATGAATACCAAACAGCAGGTTTACAATACTAATGAATGACTAAATCTAGTGTGAAACTGATGATTATTTGACATTTTGAAATGATCTGGAGCGGCCATTTTTTCTGCAGAATTCTTTACAGTGTGGCTGCTGTCAAATGATCCTTATAGTTTTTATTCCCTTCAAACATTTACTTCAGTTGACATAAACAGTATAGATCTGCTTAGAAAAGAGATAACGCAGACAGAATATTGTTGACTATGCTAAATGTTCTGCTGTTTTCAAGGTTTCAGTGTCAATATCAAAGGGATTCTTCTCATATGAACTTTTGTGGGCAAACATAAAATGCCCAGAGATCACAGAGTCTATATGAAAAAGATTATGTGTGTGTGTGTGTGTGTGTGTGTGTGTGTGTGTGTGTGTGTGTGTGTGTGTGTGTGTGTGTGTGTGTGTGTGTGTGGATAAACAGAAGCTTAAATCTAAAACCACTTCTAAATATCTTACCTGAAATGGAGCTGTCGTGTTTTTTTGATGAGGAAGACTTGGTTTCCTGTTTGAAGGAATTTTCATCATCTGCATCTCCATCTCCCCACCAGGAGGGTTGGCCGTACAGTGGCGTCCCACGAGGCAGAGCTGTTGCATCCCCTTTAGGACAGAAGCACACGGATGAGTCCCAATCCGCTATAACTCTGGTGCAGCAACTTATGCATTTATAAACTTCACTAATGTCGGTACCATCTAGATCAGTGACTATAAAACTTAGCTTCCAATCCACAAAACAGTGGCAGAGGCACGTGGCCCTGGTTAGAGCTGGTAGGAGTACTGCATACAAATATTGTAAATGGAGCAAATAGACAAAGAAAATCAGCAATCATAATAATAGTTGCATCCATGTAGGACAAGTGATCTTGCAACAAAAGTGGCAGAAATCAGAAATCATCATGAAGCTGAACTTGATTCCTGTGGATTATCTCCAGACCCCCCCACAACCCACAGCAGGGTTACAGCCCCAACGTATGAACCCACTGATCCAGATGAAGCGTTTATTGAATCCTAAACTCATTTACTGCTCGTTTGTGAGTGTTTTTGTGCATTAATTCCCTTCTGGTCAAATCACTGACCTACTTTCAGCATTATTATGAACTCATCCTCTGTCAAACACAAACCGTGTAAATAAGAGAGAGACTTTATTTACATTGGCTTCATTGTTCTTTACAGCATGAAAGCTGTCATGGGACAAACATCCTGTGCTAACTTGTTTTCAGAGCTGAGTAAAGAAGGGAGAGGAAACGAAGTTGAGAGGGGGAAATTGCACACAACCAGGTTCAGTAGGTGGACGTTGCATCTTAGCATGCTTCATTTGTTTCTTTTGCCTTTTTATTTTCTTTTAAGTAACACTTGTGCTTAGCTGAGTGAGTTCAATCACAGCTTTTAACATAATTATAGCAGCATGGTGCCAAAATACATGCAGTAAGTGGCACCTTCTTATTTAAAAGCTACAGAATGTATGCTTACCACAACATATAAAATCTGTGTGGGGCCTGGTATTACCACGGTAACACTGCAGAGCATGCATATGCCTGACAGATGGACTAACATGCAAATGCTTGTTTAGATCCAAACGTGCAAATGAATGTCTGTGACTGAGCATCTTGTTATCTCTGATCCTGTTACTGATTAATCAGAGCAAAAATGCACAAGCTCCACGTGGCCTTGTTTCAGCAACTGGAGATTAATCAGCATCCCTGTTACTACGTCTGTTCGACCAGAGAACTCAATGATTAGGGGCAATGTCAAACCAAAAAGATTAAACGCTCGTTTACGGTCGCTGAAAGCTTCTCCTGGTGACCAAGTCCACCCCCTGCTGGACTGACAAAAATCCTACCACTTGATGTCTGAGTGAAAAGTTTCCTTCATCTATAAAATGTTTGGTTTTACAAATAAATACAGTTCATGTGACTTTTGTATTTTCAGATAAAATATAAAAAAAAAAACCTCACCATCCCACCCCATTTGCTCTGTAACTCTGTGCTCACCTCCTATCCTCTCCTCTGTTTTGTGAGCGTCCACAGGTGTAGCTGACTTCTCTTTACAGGAAGTGACGCCGTCTGTTAGCCTGCTCGCGCCTGACTTTGAGCTGCTGCTGCTGGGTGACTTTGGTGTTTTTGCTGGGGTCTTGGTGGGAGATTTGCTCGTGGTTGTGTTGATAGGAGTTTCACCGTTAGATGGCTTCTTGCTGAACTGGAGACCGCTGGTGAACTTTTCATGCTAAAAGAAGATGTAGAAAGAAAATATTAATTATGTTATAAACACAACAGTGAGATAAAACTGTGTTGTGAAGGGCTACAGGTTGTTTATTCTCACCTTGAGAGCCTCTTCAGGCACGGTGAGCTCTCCTCTCACCACGGTGAACAGATTGGTATGTAAGACAAAAAAGTTAAGGAAATTCTGCCCCGGGGTTACAATTAGACTTTAATGCATTTAAATGTATAACGTTATTAGTAAGCAACCCACCGGAGATGAAACAAATGAAAGGATATCATATCCAAACCTCAGCTTGTCCTCCAACTTCAAAGTGATATACATCTGCTCCTGAATACGGACGTCATTAACAAAAGTCTGCAGACAAAACCAGATGCAAAATTACAACAAAAATAACATTTATTTACAATATACAAAAATACTTATACTGCTGATTAATTAGCTTAGTGCACTGCCAATTAATTTGTTTATAAAATTCATAACAGCTAATTTTCTGATCATCAAATGAGCGATTTTAGATTTCTTTTCTGTAAAATGTTATCCTGGAGCTGGTAGAAATAGTCAGAAACGTCCTAGTATGAAGGAACCAAAGTCCAAATGAATTTCTACACATCTGCTGTGATAAAAACAAAACCCTGCCTTCGCTCTAGTGAAACGGACAGCTTAACAGCAGCAGTGAAACCGCTTCAGTGTGGGAGCAAACAGAGATGCTTCCCAAACGTTTTGCTCGCTACTATAACAATCCCTCAACGTTCCCGTTGACTCAGCAGGAGAAACTTCCTCTGAATCCAGCCAAAGGAGCTGGATGCTTAATGACACAGCAGGAAGTGACTCTGGTTTCCTGTCTGAGAGCTGGGGAGGATGTGAGGGATGTATGTGTCTGATGTGGTGGGCAGTGACTGAGTACGAATCACTACATGACTAACGCCAATGTGGCAACTGGAGCCAAGTTTGACAACACAGATTTAGATTTACCATGTTGATGTTTAAGGTTTAAGTTCTGAAGTAAATTGGTTAAATCCATGTAAAATATATAGTATATATATATGGATATATATCCATGATATAATTTAGCAGCTGCACATTCTAACAACACTTCTTGTAAGTCTTAAAGGCTCCTGGCGCCTCTCAAAAGGCTCAGTATGTTTTTAATGATCAGCTGATCAAAAACTGCTGTAATTCTTTGTTTGAGGAATTCCCCGTTCAGCTGACATGACGTTACACAAATATTTTTACCGGTGATATTAAAAACCTTTTCAGTGCCTTAACTCCCCTTTCAGCTGGTCAACACCGATGCTCCTTCTCTCGGTTTATTCTCTCTGAATTTTCTGTTTCTCTCTGTCTCTATTCTGCAGGTTTCCTCTCCGATACTCACCCCATTCAGACTCCCCAGGTCTTTGACCTTGTGTTCATCATTCCCAGCCTCATAGTTGATGACTGCATGCTGCTTGTCGACGCTACGAGACTTTAAAACAAAAATGTAAACCAACATGGAACATAAACTCAGCAGATGCAGTCATAAAGTGTCATATGATCGCTGACATTGAGTCATTTAGATCAGATGCTAGTGCTGGATATTATATAGTATAATCTATAAAGGAATAAAACGCCAGAGGTAAAGCATTGGTTTTCTGCAGCTGGTTTGAGGATAAACCGTTTTCAGAAGAATTGTAGCAACTTTTTTGTGTTGTGGTTTAATTCTCACACAGAAATGTGGTTTTTGGAATTTGATGAACACATCTATCATCTATTGATGCCACTGAAATGAAAAACATCAAAAAGAAAACCAGCTGAGCTGCCTGCTTTCCCTCAGGCAGCAGAAGAGAGGGTACACAGACATACAGAACAAAGGTCAAAAACAAAACGTAAGTTAGCAAACTAAAGAAAACTTTTGCTGAAAACCATTTTCTCAAATCGATCTAATGATAGTTTGAATCTGAACCGTGCTTTTGTGAGCGAGTACAAATGGAGACATTCCGTTCAACTCTATTTATTTACATCTTAGAGCAAGACTTTAAAATAATCACTAATTTGTGTCTAAAAACCTATTCACACCACCACCGTTAATTTACTATATTAATCTAATAAATGTGTTTTTGATCTGATATTCTGCATGTGAGCCTGCAGGTCTGGGTTTGTGTTTTATTAGGTGCATGACACAGCCAGATTTCATGTTTAGCCACGTGATGAAGCCCTGGTTTATTGAAGCTGACACGTGGGCATCAACTGCAAGCTGCTTTGGATAAAATCCATTTCACAAAAAGCCGGATATGTTCTGAATTTGTCGTTTATCATTCAAGATATCATTATGAGAAGCACAAGAATACCAACCGTAATAGAGGCAGGGCAGAAAACGTGAAAATGTTAGAAAGAAGATGCAAAAGGAAAGTTGTTATAACTTTTATGACTCTTAGTAAATTGAAGTCCTCAAAAAGATTTAAGTATAAATGGAAGCGGGTGTATATTAATATGGCTTGTTAAGTATAAAATATGATGAACTAAAAGAAGTTCCTTCCTGTCCAGCAGTGGTTTTTAGGAAAAGTAGAAGTCTTGAATGTTTCTTTGACTTTCAGAAAATCACTGAGCCCATTAAAAACCAGTCCTATGATAATAATAAATCTGCTGCAGCACAGATGTCCTCTCTGTCCACAACTGACTCAGTCAGATAAGATCTAACTCAAGAGGTATCTGCCCCACTTTCTAAGAATAGCCCGGCTGTGACCAGAGGTAAACATGAGCACACACGTGGCTCTCTGTGGATGTATGCACAGCTGCAGACACACAACACACACACACACACACATGCAGACATAAAAGCAGTAGAGGAGGTTATTTGTGGCATTATTAGTAGCTTTCTTATTAAGTAACAGAAAAGTAAAGTCAGGAATCACTTCATGTAAGTTATGAGTGTAAATCAAGGGTCTTAACACCTATTCCGATTTCTAATTTAAAAACATTTCAAGCACATTCAAGGTGAGTGTTCAAGGTTTTCCAGCATCTTATGGTGGTGATTTAGTCAAGCAGGACCAGAACATATATGTCAAAAACAATGATTTCACTTTCTTGTCTCTTGAAATTAATGTTCAACAACCATTTACAGTTGAAATTTCAAGCATTTTGAAAAAATTCAAGCACCCATAAGAACCCTGGTGGGTTTTTACCAATTATTCAGCAAATTGAATCTTATAAAGGCAACAGGAAGTTTACAACTAATATCAAAAAACGACATAAATAAAACCATTTTTCATGCCTGTGGAGAAGTTAGGTGTGAAGCGCTCTCACCTGTAGCATGAGCTCGCAGTCATCACGGCCGACAAAGATCATTTCCCGGGGAAGTCGGTGGCGAGTTCCCCCGCTGCTCACCAGGAACCAGGAGGTCACACTCATGTCTGCACCCTGCTGCTGCCTCTTGTGCACACCTCCTGAGACAAATGTGAACGTAATCTGTAGTTTAGTGCACAAAGCTGCTAATTAGCTGTGGTGGATTACACTGATATTAAACTACTGAAGTACAGAAGATCGCAGTTACTACTGCAACAGGTTTATTCAAAACAAAATAGTAAAGATTTGCTTTTGGATTTATTTTTAAAGGTCCAGTAAAACGTGTTTGAAGAAGTAAAACCAGCTGAAAAAGCTTTTGGTAAATTCTGCTACACACCTCTGTTCCAAGAAGCTCACAGCTGATAGCCCACTGATGACACAACACAGCTAAGCCATCCTAAAATGGGACAAAAAAGGAGAATTTTTGTATTTAGTTCATTTATTCACAGAGGGAGAGCAGAAAAAGTAGGCAATCCTGCAATGTGAGACTTCTGTCTAAGCTTTGAAATGAACATTAAGCTAGCCGGTAAGGTACGTCCCCTTTTTGTCTCTGCCCACTCTGATGATTGCCAGATGTTAGAGGAGGAAGTGATGTAGGAATGTTGGCTGGCCTACTCATCGGGACGTTTATTTTCCCTTTTTTCCCCCTCCTCCTTCTTCAGATGAGCTGGAAAGGAGATCACAGCCAGCCCCGTTCTAACCGTCCAGCCTCAGAAAAGCTAAATCGAACTGATGTGAAGGTGACATGTGTGTGACAAGAGTCGTAAATGAAACTTCTGCAGTCTGACTAACATAACTCTGCGTAAATCTGTGGTAGCTTCTCATAATTAGATTTTCCGCACGGTTACAAGAATCCAGGAAAAGATTCCTAGAGCAAAGTGAAGAAGCAACAATCAGCATTTCGTTGCATCTTTATTAATTCCAGAATTCAGCACAGGTTTCAAAGCTTTTTAGTGACATTAAAATAACAGGAGCTCTCCTTCGTGTGCCAAGTAAAATCCCATTGGAGTGGAAATTAAAGATTATTGAGCTAAGCTCTTGCTCATTTGACCTCTTAAGAACTCGGTATACAAACTCAATAATCCCTTGAGTAAAATCTTAAGCAGCTGCACACCTCACTTCCTTGCATGGCTTAAAAACAACTGTATCAACAGCTGTCTAATGTCAATGGATCCCAGTTACTGCTGGGAATCTTGGCTAAATTTATACAGCGGGTGGAAAATTCAAAGAGGGATTTTTAAGAATTTGAAGGGTATTAAATCAATTAGACACAGCTAAACGGGTTCTCTGTTTGGCTATTTGGCTAATATCTGTGTGACAAAACTGTCATCACATGATAACGACGTGAGGAAGATAACAAACATAATGTTTAGAGGCTATGCTTGAATATCTGATTATCAAAAACTTTAACAGCACTGGTATTTTACCACAATTATGTGTGGTTTCCCTCCTGACTGCAACCAAACTGTAACCAAACCATCTGCACAAATGTGCAGAATGCAAGGTTATTCAGAATGTGGCCGAGGAGCTAGGATATGATGCATACCGGCCTTTATAGTGCCATTAAAAAAACCTCTCAGTATCACACATGAAAGATGTGGCACAGATGGGAAAGTGCAGAGGTAGGTCGGCTGAAGGGGACGCAGCTGCAATGGCTGCCTCTTATAGCGTTAATATCATGAGTAGCTTGTTGAAATTAAAAATAAATGAAACGCTATTTAAAAAGAAAGATTTCTGAAAATCACGTTTTTGAGTTTTGTTTTAATCTTTGCATTCTGGTTTAATTTACTGACAAAGTAACATCCTGCAATTTGATAAGTCCAATTTAAATTGAGAAAAATAAATATTGCATGAACATGTCTTTGCTTTATATTCTTTTTCAATTTGCATGGGGTTGTCTGAAATGAAATGTGAAGCACGACGGGGCCAAATATTTGTGGGTGGAATAACAAACGTTCCCTCTTTAGACATTTGCAAAAACAAGCAGTTAGTCAAAGTTCTCACTTGTGTTCTGCTCCTTCAGCTGCATTCTTGTTGGGGCTAATAAGGAGCAATGGTGACCTCATGTTATTGGCAGGAATTTCAGAGCTGCACTAATACTTTTCCTATCTCCCCACAAACACACATGCACACACACTCAAAGTAATGAGGAATGAAAGAGCAGGATTATTCCAAGATGACTGAATTCTTTGTCAGTAGGAGATAGCAGTGGAGAGACAGGGAGAATGTAAAACACTTCTCACGGAGGACACTCAGCTTTGCATCCACTGCACGTGTGCAGTAGCCTTTCCTGATTTTTGTACAGCCAATCATCTAAAAAATAAATCAACTATAGTGCAGCTGCAGAGTCGCAAAGTAAAGGGAGTGAGTTTTATTCTTATGTGGAAAATTATATATATACAAAAACAAAAAGGCATGTTTAAAACAAAAAATCTGAACTCTTGTGTGGTTATTTGCTGTATAATAAATGGATTATAAATAGTGAATAAGCAAAGAAGGATCATCAGATTTATCAGTATATTCTAACTGTCCAGCATGACGTTATATAAACAAGCTTCTGCTTTTCTCTAACATTTCAAATCCCTTTCCTCTACTTTAAACCAACCAATCACAAACACTAGCTGAGGCACAGGAAGTGATGTCAGTATTAACTGTCATCGACTTGTGTGCGGCAACAGGCTGCTGCTTTCCACGTAGCATCTGGCTGGAGTGTGTGTCCAAGGGTGATGCAACAGCTGGGAAGCAACTAGAAGAACTCATCTGCTCCTTCTTAACTTCACAGCCATCACCTCTCCCCTACGAATGCCTAAAACCTTATTCTGCATCGTGTGCAAAAAGAGAAAAGTAGAAGTGGAGAGTTATGGACGAGCACAGAGCGACGACTCATTATCTGGTCATGCTCATTTCCACATGGTCTCATGATAAGAGCCATACTTAGCACCAGTGAGGGCGGGGATGGCTGCTTACAGAGAAAATTTTCATGGTAGCTGCAATAAAACTTATCGGCAAACGGCTTTAGAAAATTTAAATGAATGGAAGTAATCGCTAGCTCAAGAGGGAAAAACAACACTGGTTAAAGTGAAAATATTTCTATTTCTCATTGAGCTTTTCTAAAATAAATCAGCTGGCTGATAAGAGACAGGAGGAACCCTGTGGGAGTTTTTTGACCTCTGAGATGCTCTTGGTATAAGAAAGTCTACAAACCCCGAGGGGCACAAATTTCAAAGAAAAGAACCGGTTCTGGACAGACAGACAGACAGACAAAGGCTTCTCTAGTCCCCAGCGGCTCTTCTGCAGATATACAGACATGAAAGTGAACAGCATCAATTGTTCCTCTTTAAACAAGACAAAGAAATACTAGCCAGGACTCTTCTGTGATCTGCTCCAGACAAGATTTTCTCAATTATAAGAGCTATGTTCTATTGGTCCTGGGGCTTTAGTGTCTTTTGAAAATACATATTTTTTGTTCCCTTTTAAGACTCTGACTTTATCTATTGAGAGATCTGAGATTTCAAACCAACACCTAACTAAAAATGTTACTGGAAGTCTAAAAATGAACCACTTTAGAAATAAATCAATGCAAATGTGACACACGTTTATATTGTGAGAGCATAAAGTAAAAACAATGAACTCTGGGGAGAAAAAACAGTCACAAAAGTAACAACTCATATTATTGTAAAAACAAAAATCAGGACACTGTGTTGAGAGAGTAAGCTGATTTGTCATCGTAAATGAGGATGCTTGTTCAGCCTCCAAACACCTCTGGTTGTATGGAAAGCCAAAAAAGAATTCACCCACAGAAATCTATTTGATACATACACACACAAACCAATAAAAGAAGATCAATGGCATCTTTGATCTCATGCTATTAAATTAGTTTAAAGGAGCCACATCGTGGAAAATCCACTTTTTGGAGCTTTTTACCATGTGATATTGTTATTTCCTCATGAAAAATATACCCAAACCCGTTTTTGGCTGCATTCATGCATTTTCCTGTCTCAGCTGCAAGTTTTCAGATTTTTTGGAAAGACCTTCAAAAGCCTCGATGGAAATTAAGTGTGTCATCAGGCCCTGCTCTTCCCCCTGAAGCTAGTCTCAGATATGGATCCCCTGGAAGTAGGTCACGAACGCCCACGTTCTCCGAGTTGCTGCAGTTGAGAATGTGACCTTCACGTCACTGATGACTGCTTTACAAACCTCCACTGGTACCAGAGTAGATATTCTGACAAATTACTTCTGCATTGGGGACAAAACAATGCTGTAAAAACCATGCATTCTGTCCACAGATGCACGTAATAGCCAGCACAGGATATGTGTGTGAGGCGACTAACGTTTTGTAACAGACTTGTTAGCCCAGTGGTCAGTGTTGGGAGTAACGAGTTACAAAAGTAATTAATTACTGTAATGCATTGCTTTTTGCTGTAACGCGGTAATGTAAGGCATTACAGATAAAAAATCAGTAATATTTTACTCGGTACAATGTCAGTAACGCGCACATTACAACGCATTTTTAACCAGGAAATAATTAGTGGGGTTTCTTCAGGGTTCTAATTACGTGGGAGCCTGAATAAAGGTTTAGTTTTGATATGACATTATTTATATGGACTCTCAGCGCACCAGGACTTCTATTGAGCAGAGAGGGAGAGCGCTGATGGTTCATGCGCTCCTGACGCGCGCCGCAACCTCAGTAACACTCTCAAAGTCACGCCACCAAAAGAAAACAATTAACACGCGATCGTTCATGTCCGCTTATATTCTCGTATTCTTTTATTTGTATCTGACGCGCGCTCCCCCACCAGAGCTCATCTGTGTCCCGGTGACATCACCTCACTGCAGCGGGCGCACAGTGCACCTTTCGCTATTTCTGCGGTGGATCCCTGAACTGATTAGTTCAAAATGTGAAAAAGTAGGAAATCCAGGAAGCCGTTTTTCTGGAAGATTGAAAGGAGATGCAGGAAGATAAGAGACAGACAGGAAAATAGTCAAATAAAAAACGAGAAAACTAAATAAAGTTCTTGAAAAGGAAAAAGTAGGTAGATTTTTACCCACTACACAACAATAACAATATAAAGCAATCACCTTCAAAACTCAGTTCCACACCCAGGGCCGTATCCAGGCATTTAGGGACCAAGGCAAAATACAGGGTTCAATTAAACAAGTTCATTTCCGGGTACAAATTCAGGTTGATGAAAATAACTCATATTTAAGATAAAATGACACCTCAAATAGTGCCAACGGTAATCATGTATCATATATTGTGCCTACCTTTGGTCTCAAAGGTTTAAAATAGCATGATCTGGGTCCTTTAATGCCTGAAAACATTAAAAATGGCAGAAGGAAACGCTGCAGCTGAAGTGTGCAATGATTGCAGGAAATCATCTATCCTACAGAATTTTCACTATATGCTTACATTAATCTGAAGGGACAGGAAGGATCAAACCAGCTATAGAAGTGAGATAATAAATCATTCATGTCACTAATACACCAAGTCAGCAAAAAATAATGTAGTAACACGTGGCATTTCAAGCTTTATGTGTGTTGATGTGGTGCAGCAAGATGGTGGAAAAAAACTCTGCTATACAGCAAAAATAAATTAATTAATAAAAGACCATATGGTGCAGAAAAGCAGCCGTGGTCATCAGATGAACAGTTGGCAACAAAACAAAAAGCAAACACCTTCATTTAGCCAGCATGAGTCCTGCCTGCTTCATTGTTATTACAGAACACAACCCAGCATCCCCCACCCTGGCCTTAAGACATAAACCCACCACATGCTCTGTGACCCATGTGTTCAGACTACCCTGCAGACATACATATGGAAATGAATTAATGTTGACAATTCTGCAGGAACATCACGTGAATAACCTACACCAAATGGCTAAATGTGAGAAAATAAAGCTATTGTTCTTTGGAACAAAGGGGGGAAAACTAAACTCTAAGCAAGCACTGATAAAAAGCAAAAAAAAAAACATTATGAATAATCCACGACTATATTAAACCACAGGCCCAACAGCTCAGTCTTTTTCTCTGTGTGTGATTCAGTCTCTGAAGGATGTTTGCATAAAATAAAAAAATATATCCTGAAATATACAAATTTCTCTAGGCACATTTGTTAATTGGACACAGATAAAAATAGATTAGCATGAAAAATTGGACTGATAATGGATAGTTAATTTAATTATAAGTCATTTAGACATGTTAATAAAATCTAATGTTAAAAATAGGATATTAACAAACACTTATATTAAACTCTGTCTTTTAAACATTTTACATAAAATCTAAACCAAAATCTATTAAATTTGATCATAAATTCATAAGTTGAAATCTGAGTTTAAAGGTAATAAACCTTGCAAACCACATATGTGTTGAAACATTCACCCTTCAATAAGACTTTTACTGCACATTAGGGACCGATTTTCTCTGCTGAGTGCTCTCATGGCCCTCCGTGGCTCCTGCTGAGTTGATAATGACCGACTTGTGGCCCTTTTAACAGAAACACTAGTATATAACCAACCCTGCCACACTGATTATGGCACCAACGTTTATTTTGCCCGGAGCAAGTAGCCTTGGCAGCAGATAAAAATAAAATAGTGAACGCTCTCACACTGAAATGTACACCAGTGCTCAAGAGGAGTAAAAACTGAAATGTTAGCATAACAGGACAATCGGGGCAGGTAGAGGGGAACATGAGAACAGAAAATGGCCAAATCAAGATCAATATCTGTAGTGGAAAGCAGAGAAAATAATAAAGGAAACTCAGAGGGGAGTTTGGTTTGTTACGCCCTAAAACAGATGTGTACGTTGATCTGTTTTAGTTTTCATTTCATTTTATTTAAACTAAACGTGGAAAAAGAAACGTGTGACACACCCTTGATGTTCCATAACAAGGGAGTGGCAGATGACCGTGTTGCTCTAAGTTTCTCCTCTTGTTTTCTACTCTGCTTTGCTCTTTTTTGGGGTTTTCATAAACCACAAACTTGTCTTTTACCATTCGTGGCTCGCTGACTCTGCATACCACCAAGCAAAGCTATCTGTCTCTCGTAACTCTAGAAATGTTCCTACTCTGGTAGATTACAGAAGTGAGATTTACTGCTATTTTTAGCCCAAGACTTTCACCATCAACATGGTTTAAAACATCTTTAATGAGACAAAATAGACTCAGATATCAAGTTACAAACTGTTTTCAGTCATATGTAAAATTCACTTACCGCTGCAGTAAAATGATTTCACTCCCTAGACTTCCTATTTTACACAATAGCCATGGGAAGGCTGGACAATAGTCCCCAAACACATCCGAAATCCCATAAGGAAGCTGAAGAAAAACAAACTATGAGAGAGCGTTGATCTCTGGTTAACAACAACAAAAATAAGATGATAAAATCAATGCCTCTTTCACTTAGTCATCTTATAACATGGGGCAAAAGTCTAAATGAACGTTGTTGCTGCTTCCTCTTTGAGAGGGCAGCAAACGTCCTGTGACACTGACAGTTTTTAGAGACACAACCAACTGCGGGACTCTAGAAAAAAGTCAGAACGAAAGAAAAAAAATGGGAACAACCTGGATTATAACATGTTATTACTCAAACTTAAAAAAATCTGAAGGAAACAAACCAACTTAAATTATCTTCAAAAAAGATTCTCCAACAGTTCAGTACTGTAGCGTTGAAACTATTATATGTAATTAACAGTTATTCACCTTTATGGTTTGGCTAAATTCATAACAGTGCGACAAAAACTGACTCAAAAACAATCACATAAGTTTACAGTTTGCACAGATATTGTTGCTCGATTATTGTTTGATTTACGCTTTCTTTTGGTTAACCAATTAATATGCAACGAGTCAGTATGGATATGGAAAAACAGTATTAAACTGTATTACATAATGAACTATCTGTTACTATATGAAAAAGACTGGGATCATCCTTTTGTACAGGGGCTCAAAAGTTCCACATTGCCAATCCTTTTGCTTGCTCTATTTTGAAATCAACGTGAGCTTCTGCACAGCGTGGGACTGTAGCGCATGACGTCTTCACTCACAGCACATAGAAATATACTGAATAGATAAATTCTTATGGATCGGGCCCATAGTCTCCAATACCCCATCTAGAATTGTCTTCTATATCTGTACCGATACAGATATTAAGATCGGATCGGTGCATCCCTAATCAAAACATAATAGGTGTGTGCATTGGAAAGAATCTGATGATACATCACAATACAGGGCAGCCGATGCGATATATTGGGATTCTAAAACCCAGATGATGTTTGTAATTTTTAAGGCTAAATTTAATTGGAAAACTCAGGTCAGACACTTCCAAAACACATCCAGCGTTATCGGGAGATCTAGTTCCGTCAGAATGAAGGTAGTAAAAACTGCTGCCACCTAGCAGTCGGAGTTTGAATCGCACCACGCAAAGAAACAGTAAATGTTTGCATCTAAATTCTCAATACAAAAACGATTCATGGCTTTTAAATATCGATTCAGTATCATAACACAAAATATCGTGATGTTTCATTGTATCGATATTTTCCTACATTCCTAACATGTAAATTAGCTTTATTTTCCTAAAGAGGAAGGATGTGTTTGTTTTTCCCAAAGTTTTACATCTGATGTGGTGATGACTGCAAAAATCAAAGTGAACACAAAGAGAGCGGTTGTATGTAGGCCAGCTACATCTGCCCCATGAAAACAAAGCCCCTACAGAAGAAGGGGTGGGGGTCCGACATCGGGAAACACTCTGCAGATGTATTATAAACTGTAGGTATAAAATTAACCCCTTAGACACCGTACACACTCGGACTCAAAGAAGGAACCAGAGCTAGTCTGTTTCCAAAAGGATAAACAAAGCGTTCAGTGTGAACGACCTTCATTGATGTGCATCTTGTCTCGGTACCCAGAAAAGCTGCAGGATGCGACTGATCGAGAGAACGGTAGGTCAGAAGGAGTATGGGCTAGCACCGAACTGAACAAAAGCGGTGAGAGGGAACAAACGTGTCCAGTATTTTAACAGAGGCAGCAAACTAAGCGAGCTTGAGCCGCTTTTACAAAGGTGGAGCAGGCATGTTCATGCTGCAGCTCACAATAGCAGCCATCCAGTTAGCCAACAGTCAGACCAGCATGTTTAGCTGTTAACACACACAGCAGGATATAACATTATGTCCATCCGTTTACATTAAGATTGTTTAATAAAAATAAGCTACTCTAAAATATGTCACCGCAAAGAATTCAAAATTCGGTGCCAATGACATCAAGGGATGTGCAGCAGCAAAGCAGAAAAACGACTCTTTTTTATTTTTTTGCCAAAAACCTCACACGAGAACGGTCGACAACTAAGCTAAACCACACTTTTGAGCGA
Source organism: Aphyosemion australe (assembly GCA_006937985.1). Taxonomy (NCBI): domain Eukaryota; kingdom Metazoa; phylum Chordata; class Actinopteri; order Cyprinodontiformes; family Nothobranchiidae; genus Aphyosemion; species Aphyosemion australe. The sequence goes on from SSNS01000090.1 coordinate 1,518,027, forward strand.
CACTCTCCTGTTTTCTAAACAAAACTGAAGCAAACTCACGTCTTACCCCTTTTCTTTATGTTGTTTTTGCGGTGAGTCGCTGCTGAAGGTGTGTGTAGAACCCAGCCCTGCCTTCTATGCGCTGGCCTTCTCTTCCTCCGTTGCTCGGCAATAAGCTACTCCCTGAAAAATAACGGCGAGTGAACAGAACGCCGCGAGAGATCAATTACAGCTTCCGGTTAAAGGTTTCAAAATAAAAGCAACAGGAACTCTGACGATGCGATTTGTGGAGTCTTTCAAGGGACATGTAAAAATGTGTATGACTAATTATGATGTCATGTGATCTAAGCAAATTTTTAAAAAGTAAATAAACTTTCAATTTTAATGATTAGACAAAGCAGTTTGCTTGCAGTACACAAGTCTTAAAATGATCATTTACTCTACTTGAAACACCTTGAGAAAGACCCAAAAGCCAAGGTTTTGATGTTTTACATTGGATTAGGTAAAATTCAAACACAACAGAGGTGTGCAACATTTTCTTTAGTTTTAACCCTCTATAGACTTCTGTGATAAACTCATATCAAAGCCCTCCTGGCCTACTAGATGGAGTGTGAGGATTAGTGCTTTCATCAAGAATCTACCATATCCAGTCCCATACATAGCTTCTGCCCTCTGGTGGAGAAGCAGCAGGTGGCAGAGGTCTATTTCAAATGCTTTATCACTGCTATATATTTACACAATCACATGATAAAATAAAGCAGATTGGTATATGGTTTCTACATTAACATTAGCCAATAAAAAAACAGGTTCAAACCACTGCTATCCAGGAAACTAGACAGATATAAAGACTACAACCACCAGGCAGATCTCTGCACTAACTGCAATTTATAGTCTCTCTTACATGCTCACGCTTATATTATTCCTTTTTCACACTTAATAATCTCTGTGCAGTAGCTATAGAGTGCAGTATTTACAATCAGTTATATCCATGATCTTTATATTTTATTACATTTATTTTTTTTGTTTTTTATATTAAGACTTTTTTTTGTTTTTGCTCTTAAACATTTTCTGCATTTATCACCAGTGACACCACTGCAATTGTGTTATGTTTTAGCAACATAATGACAATTAAAAATTCTATGTCTAATGTTAAATGGTCCAGTTTAAACAGAAGATTTAAAAGAATCATTGGTTTGATCAGCGATCACCCTCAGATATGTTATTTCCACCCCCAGTGTGCATGAACTCATCATCAGCAAAAGCTAATTCACATTAGCAATAATAGATCTCCCATTTTGAATGCTTTTGCTTCTGGATTCATAATTTTCTAATTTATGAAAATTTGTTACCTATGTTTCAATATGAATGGGAATCAACCAGATGTAGTATCTGCAGTTAAGAGTTATATAAGTACATGCAAATGAGAAACACTTAAAACAAAATGATTAGAAGCTTAGAAATAAATAGATTTTTGGCATTATGAGATAATGTACCATAAACACATTGTTAAAAAAAATTGAACAGTGACTAGTATCTGCATATGATGGATTAATTGGGGAGAATTTGCTTTTAAAGTGCATGTTTTGTAATTCAGGCTTGTTTGTCATTTCAGCACAAGATGCAGTTAATTTTTTTCTTGACGTACATCTTTATGCAATGTTAATTTAAGCAGAAAGAAGTTAGATAAGCTATTATTAGTTAAAGCAGAATTACCTAAATGGATATTTGTATTAAAACTACTGTTTTAAACATTTTTCTTTGACATCAAGTTGAGTATTTCTTCTCAAATACAGGCCTGTGTGAAAATATTTTTTTTTTTTTACTGAAACCTTTAAAACACAGCAATCAACAGCAGATGCAATGAGTTTCTAAAACAACTGAAGGGAAAATGATCATAACTGAAGAGTTGAATGGAAAAAAGCAACCTTAGCATATAGTAAAAATGGCTGACATCACTGAGCACAAAAAAGGTAACTTCTGTGATTACGCTGTGAATTCATCCCTTCAAAACCTGTTATTTTATTTTGAAATTAAGCAAAGTCATTTCCTGGGTTTTAAACGTTTTATGGCAAACTTGACACTATTCATCCTCAGCAGCGCTTGCGTATACGCTCCACCGTGGATGCTTCCAACTCAACCAGAAGCAATGTCCGCCAGAACCGGGTGGGCGGGTTTCCTGGACTCACCGGTCACGCTCAGAGGTCTTTTGTTGCCGCAGCACCACCTGGGGTGCTGCACAGCTGGCAAATATGAGGCTTGATTGCATTTATATTAAAGAAGGCAATTTTAATGGCTACATGATGTGCAAATTAAATGAATATGAAACTAGCAGGAGAGCCCAAACAACAATATATCAAGCTAAATGAGAAATGTAACAAAAGGCTGCATAAATAAATATTTATGTGTACAAATGCATTGCAAAACTTGAGAAACGTGGCAATCTTAATTTTAAGGGATGAGGAAATATAATTAGTGAATAAATAAAGTAAATAGTGAGCAAAATGTTTTGTAATACGCTTTAAATACTAAACATAGTCAATATAAATTCACCAGTGTGAGTTAGATTTTTTTAATTTAATGACAAAAAGGACAAATAAGAGCAGAATGGGGGTATTATATTATATTTCCAGCCTTATAATATTTAAAAAACACATTGTTGTTTTGTCAGGCATGCTGACGTAATGACACTCCTCCCCATCCACGTAGGAGCGCTGGATTTTGTTTTCGGGGAAGGGCTGGCAGAGAAATTAAAACCAATTTCACTTCCTTTATGCAACTGTGTGTTTTCAGATTGAAACCCAGATCTACATTAATTTATCTTTCAGAATGTTTATCTGTATAGTTTCAACTGGAACACAGATTACGGGGATTTGCGGGGTCTTCTTCGAGTAGTTGTTTGTTCACTCCGGCACAACTCGTAACGTAAATCAAGCACACCCTCGTCCGTTTGAAGGGGCGTTAGAATTCTGAGCAGGAATATGCAGCTTCGAGCAGCGAATGGACGGGAAAAATGGACGGCCAGCGGGATGTTCAAACTTCCAAACGAAACTGTAGCTCCAAGTCTTTGTTATCTGATGGCTCCGCTGTGGCTATGGAGATTAAACGAAAGAAAATACGGCAGAGTGCCTTATTCCTTCAGACAGAGGTAATTAAGCCTAAATTATGTTTTAACGTAAGAGCTGAATTAAGCTAGCTCGTCAGTTGACGCCCGAGGGGGTGCAAAGTGCAGCATTTTACAAAGCAAGACAGTCACTACGCTTCATGGCTTAAACGGCTCAAATAAAATAGGTAAACTCACTAAATTATGTGTATATAAAACACATTTTCTTACTTATTTCTCACTTTTTTGACAATTTGCAGTTCTAGCTATCCAGGAAGTTGCACCTGGTGCTCTGAAATCAGATCCATGCAACCTACTTTTAGCTTTTGTAAAGCATTTGGTAATTAAACTAATGCACTTTCAGGCTAATAATGTAAAATAGTACGTAGAAATCTGATGTCCTGCTTGTAGAAGCAACGGATACTTTGTTTTGAAGCAGCAGGTGTATATTTTAATTTCCAGTATGTTTATGTCATTAATTAAAACCTGTAATAAAAACTTTATATAAGATATTTTGCATTATAACAAGGTGATTTACTGTAATGATTGTAATATTTCTAGCTAGAATATTCTCATATTACTGACCTTTGTCACAAAGACTCATACATGTTTATGTTGATTATTAATAAGCATCCTAATCTCTTACTGAATGCATTATTTCACCACAAAAAGTAGCTTTTGATCAAGAAACGTCCTTGTGTGCTACCTTATAACTGTTTGCATCCATCAAAACACATCTTTCTATTATTATTCATTCAGAATAAAAGCTTTTCCACCTAAAACATAAACCAGTATAAACTATTTAATAAGTGTTATAACATTTGCATGGTGACAGCATTTAAAGGTAAAAGCTCTATCAAGTCTTATTTAGTTTAGACAAAAAAATAAATAAATAAAACTTCCAAATTAACTTTTAATTTTCCTGCATCTCTGTGCCTATCCTGTCAGTCTGTGTTCTAGGAAATAACATGAGAACCTCATATAAAAGTTAGTATTTGGAGCTATCTCATTCAGTCATGTAAATGTTTGTTTTTCTTTTTTTTTTTCTTTGTCCATGAAGAACACTGACATACAAGACAAGCTTGACTTTGAGATGCGAATGCGTGAGGGAGCCTACAAGCTGCTGCTCGCTTGCAGTAAAAGAGAACAGGTTCTGAACGCTTCCAAGAACCTGCTGACCTGCAATGCCAGAATAAAGGCTTATCTCACACAGCTGCAGAGGGAAAAAGAAGGGCAGGACATGATGGGAACAGACCAAAGGTAAAGTGTGCTTTGGTTTCATTCACAAAATGATGATGCAAATGTATTAATATGTAATCTGCTGTTCACAAATGCATTGCAGGCTTGCAGATGGCCGTTTGCCATGCCATGGGACCATTGCAGTGACTGGTAGGAATAGTTTCTAATTTATACATTAATGCAGAAATGTGGGCTTCTTAAGTAAATAAAATGTGTCTCCCCCCCCCCCCACCTCTGATGAAGGCCTGCGTTTTCCTCTGATGTGGAGAGATTCAGACCACTTCAATAACAAAGGGAGTACGTTTCCTTTTCTGTTACATCAATGTCATTCATACATCTGCTTTCATTCTATATTTTGATACCTCCTGTATTATTAACGCAGACTTCACATCCCGTGTGTTTGGTAGGCTCCCGGCGGGTGGCGGTATTCTGTCTGATGCAGATTGGCTCTGATGTGTTTGACACCGAGATGATCGTGGTGGACAGATCTGTCACTGACATCTGCTTTGATGGAGTCACCATCTTGTAAATATGTTTTACTTGAATAATTATTTAGTCAAAATCGATGCCTAGGTGTATATCTTTTCCAAGATATGATTAATATTCTTCCAGTAAACACTGATGATATTGCTGGTCACACAACCAGCATTGATTTGATTTTAATTTTTGTCCTTAGTAAAGATGTAGTTCCTGAGTTTGACCTCAGAGTGGAGCTGTGGAGCTGTGCCCTGGAGGAAGAGCTCACTTTAGTAAACACACCAAAGAAATTGGCAAAGAAGCTCCGCAACTCTTTTGGAAAGAGCTCCGGAAAGAAGCTCTGCTCCCTGCTGGACACTCCAGATCCCGACACTTTCCTGCAGAACAACCCAATACCCCCGTATGTATTGTGTTATCCTACAAATCCTCCACAGTCTCTCTGGGATTTTTTTGCCGTCTGGAACTCATTTGACTGTAAAACAAGGGGTGCACGTGAACGCTTTGAGAGGGTTTTATCAACAAATCATGTTTAGTGTGTGAGGCTTAAATAAATATTTGTAGTTGTGGATACTTCTATGTTTAGCTCTCAGATGCTCCTGGATTATATTGTGCCAGTAAATACAGCCAGAAGACTGCACTTGTAAAGTTCTCATGTAATTTAGTTATGAGAAAAAAAGGCTTGTTTGTGGAGTTTTGGAAAATAAATCTACAAGTAATTCATAGGCATCATTTAGCCTTTAATAGGGAGAGACAGTTTACCCCAAAAAATTTAAGTAAAATCATCGTTTAAGTGAACATTAATGGATCAGAGCAAGAATTTTTGTTGTTTAAAGGAATTCATTCTGATTTTAATGCTTGAGGAGTGATAATCTCTGAATATGTGTGCTAATTTGTGAACAGTGGAGCCAAATACAACCTGCTGGCGTACACAACACTGGGTCTGCCGGATGCTGATGGCAGCTTTCAGTCTCACTCCCTCATCATCTACCAGAACGGTAAGAAGCAAGCACACTTCTGGTGATTTTTATTATTGTTATTATTATTTATTAGTTATTATTATTATTGATATTATTGTTTTTGCTATTATTTATTATTATTATTATTGTTGATATTATTATTATAGTCCAATTAAAAGCTAAAATTGTAACAAAAAAGTTTAAATTGCAGTAAAGTTTGTATTTATTTTGTTCAGTGTGGTTAGTTAATTGATAAAATGTAGGTGTGCAGGTTTTTGGAGCAAATATTTACTCTGAGACAAAATTTTACAACAAATTTGAATTATGTTGTATTTTTGTCCAGGTGGTTCCAAATGTTTTAACTTCTGATATAAAAGAAGAACATCTTCAGAGACGTAGAAACCCAAATATTCATTGAACTATGCAAAATTAGCTAAAAATCTAAATAATTCGACTTTTATTATACTACGTTTATCCTATTTTTGCTATTTATAATAGTAAAAATATTCTATTAGAAATAATTTTGTAATTTATTTACAGATTTCATCTCACAAACCCAGTTTTAATGTTTCACGACCCACAGCGGGGTCCCGACCCAGACCCACTGTTTTCGTATTTATGTTGATCACAAATTATGAGTTTTTAAATCCCTTTTATGGCATCAGTTACACTATTACCAGTTTTGTTTAGATTGAAACTATTCTGAATTCACATTTTATTATTTTGAACCTTTTTTATTTATTAATTTGCCTTTTTTTCCCTTTGCTGCTCTTCATCCTGACAGCCGATTGGTCATCTTGGCTTCCTCTTTATGGCAACCTCTGCTGCCGGTTTGTGGCGCAGCCGGCTTGTATGACACAGGGCATGATGTCTGGTTATTTGAGTCGGAAGGTGTGTTGACAGCTGCCCTCATTCCCACGAGCACCATGACGGATTCAGTTTAGATTATAGAGTTACTCTGTTTTTGTTCCTCTGCTGACTTACAGCAAACTGTGGAGGGGGTGAACCGCTGCTGCAACCTTTACTGCGTGCTGAGCGCCGGCTCTTTGTCCTGTTACTTCACTCCAGAAGAAATTGATGCCAAAGTGCGACCCACTCTGAATGTCCCCATCAATAAGGTAACAGAGAGGAATACTAAATCAGTTCTATAAGCAGAAAAGGTAATCACCAAGACACTTTTATCAGTGTTGAATAGACAAATGTTAAAATTACAAAGGAGCAGACTGATTATTGTTGGCTGGAATCTCATTTTAGCTTGTCCTCTAACATTTGCAGACTAGCCAAAATCCAAAATGCCACATTACTCACTAAGATCTTGCATCTCTGGCGTTTTGCTGTTGAACTTCTCTTTTTTCTGTTAAATCAGCAGTGATTTTAGTGCTGTAGCTCACATAGACGCACATCATTTATATAAACTAATTCAGTTTATTATAATTTCTGTTGTTTTTACAGGAGACTCGGATCCACGTGGTGGACAAAAAGTCAGCAGGACACAAGTCCAAGACTTTGTCCATCATCAACCCTTCTTCTGATGGGTCTCAGGCCATCGTCTTCACTGCAGACACCAGGAATGAGCTGGAGGACTGGCTGGACGCCATCCACCAGCACCTTTATGATCAGAGTGGGTCATGTTTATAAAAAAAACCTTGATTTTTGATGTGTTTGTGATAGCATTTAGCATAAACATAGATTGGAGTGAGTGTGGAGCAGAATTGGCTGCTGCTGATACTTAGCTAAAATCCTCCCAGCAGGACAGAATAACCTTTATCAGCATCTCTTGTGTCTATCCTTGTTTATGACCAGACCAGTGGCTGCACTGCTGCGACCGGCTAATGAAAATTGAGGTCGCATCACCACGGAAACCATCGCTCTTCCTCACCAAGCAGGCAGACTCTGTTTACAACGACCTCAGTGAGTAAAATAATTTGAATTAGTGGTTGAGAAGAGTTAGAAGGAAGTTGATGGTTTTATAGGATTTGTATTTAATTGAAGAAGCTCACAATAAATGAATCATAATTTAGCTAACATGCAGCATGTCTGTCGTTCCAAAGAGGATGCATGCAAATACTTTTCTGTCAAATTAGAAAAGTTGATATTACTTTTTGTTCTTTTAAGTTGTTATATTTCAATTCTTGTTTATTTTCTGCCTCTTTCAGGTATAAATTCACCTGGTAAGTTTCAGGGCATTACTGACATCATCCACAGCAAAATTGAGGAAACGGGTGGTCACTTCCTTATTGGTCAGGAAGAGAAGGAGGAGGCCCCTAACTGGTCCTCTCTGTTTGATGGATCCCACTCAGTGTTGGTGGAGAAGAGTGTTCTGTCTCAGAGCAAAACCTCCACCCCGTGTTCAAGCCCTAACCACAACAGCAGCTCCACACCCCTCAGTAACAAGAAGCGACGCGCTCCACTTCCACCGTCTGACATAAAGCCTCATGCTCCCCCTACCCGTCCAGCCAGACCTCCCCTCCCTGTTCCTCTGCATCCTCACCCTCCTCCTCTATACCAGGAGAAGGAGAACTCTGGCACTTGTGTTTCACGTCCAACCACAAGGTCCAAATCAGGCAGACCTTCGCTAGATGCAAAGTTTTCTTCCATCATCCAGCAGCTCCAGAGGAACAATGCTGGAGCAGGAGCAGCCCTCAGCCGAAGAAATGCTCCTCTGGCCGTCCTCGATGTCCATTCCCAGGGTCCGCCACAGCCCTCGCTCCAGGAGTCAGAATACCAAAGCCACACCTCCCAGACACCCGAGGACTCGGCTGATCAAGGTTTTGTCAGAGCCTTTGCTGGTCCTGTTCCTCCTCCTCGCAGCAAACTGAGGAAGTCCTTCAGAGAGAGAATGAACCTTAAAGCTCTGTAATCCTAATCCTATCCATATCGACACGCCTACCACTAACACATTTAGTCATAACTTTTAACTGAGCCAAGTAACATTATAGAAGTCAGTTTTATCAGACTATACTTCAGCTGTGACAATAGCTGCTCATGTTTTATGACTAGATAAAGACCTATAATTTGGGTGGAAATATTTTAATTGCAAAATTGTGTGAATTTTTAATGTTACTCTAATATTTGCATCCTAACTAAGGACCTTAAGGCAGTCAGAAAAAAGTTTACAGCAGATGGAAATGTTTAATCTTCAACTTATAGCCTAAAGCTGCTTATCTGTACATTTAAAGTGAATTATTGCCATAATTCATACAAACAACACAAATCTCCAGAGAAAGTAAACATCTGATGAATTTAGATGTAAGTCTGAAGTGTGTTGGAAAAAAAATACCCATATTTTTTTTATTTTGTTTTGGATTAGTAGTTTTTGAGCATACTAGTTTTTTTGTGTGCTGTTTGTGGCAATTAAAAAAATCCCTTACATTGTGTGTTTAGGAAGTGGTGAGCTACAAAAATACAAAAACATATTCTTGAAACTTTAAAGCTATTACGGTCATATATTTATATATACACATAAAAGAAATATTCCCTTTGACATTTAATATCACTATTTCAGTGCTTTACTAATGCATCTGCGGCTGTACGCTGCCTTGAGCACCCCCACCATCAATTCAAGGAAAACAGAAAGACGCCGCTAGAACATGAACTGAAAGAAAAGAGCCTCTGCAGAAGCACTCAAATTAAAATTGATCCATTGGCTAACGGCAAACAAGTCATTACTTTTGGAGCCACCGACATATTCTACTTACTGTGACGACTTTATGACCACTAAAGCTCATTTTAAAGAAACACAATTTTAGGAGCAATTGAAAATACTAATGTGACTTCTCTATTCCCCTGGAGATCTTTTAATAGAGTGACCTTGTTTTTTAGTGGCTGCACAGTACGTCTAACATAATTTAACATAGCAGCCGATAAATGCCCTGGACATAATTGAATGAATGGGTCTTTTGAGTGGCCTAAATAATGAATGCCCTTGTGTATTTGTTTTGAACATACTCAGTACTGCCAGCCACTAAATATTTCAGCCACTTAATGGTATTGTGCTGAAGAACGACTATAATTACACACAGTGTACAAAACATTTGGTTTTGCTACTTTTTGCTGACCAGAGAGCAGTTTGATTGAGACGGTGACGGTTTTTCTCATGTTATCCTGCAGATTCACTCTAACTTTAGGCTTGTGTGGAGGTAGATAACAGAAAATGATTTATTGAGACTGAATGATTTTTCTTTTTTTAAAAAATTCATGACTGATTGTAGAATTTTGTATGTTTTTGACTAAAAGGTTCAGGTTTATTTTGTTTAGTCATAACAATGCGTCTATTTAGACTTATTTTATTGGCATGTTTTTGTACCAGTAAGTAGAAAAACATATTTTTTCCTAGTGCAACATAATTTTAGTGCAATGAAAAAATATATAAATAGTTATTGTTTCTCAGAAAGTGCAATTCCTTCTCACTTTGTTGTCTCAGAAGCTATAACTCTTCTCTTTTATTATTATTATAGCTGATTTGCAATAAAACGACCTACATTCCACCCTGGTGAGGGTGCTTGATTTCTGCTGAGCTTGGAAGTATTTCTGAATACTTTTCATGTTAAAAGTTTACCAGAGGGTGGCAATAAAAGTCAAAGCATAGCTTTTATTGCAGCCCAATTCACGTCCCATAGAGATACAACATGCACTGGCACATTTCTCCACTGCAGCAAATGCTGAAGAGGCTTCTCTGGCTCCCCGCCCAGAAGTGGCCTGTTGTGAAGATTAAGGCGGATGGAATCTCAAACTCAGATAATAGTATTACAATAATAAAACCCCATTTACACTGCGTTGACTTGGGCAGAGAAAAATACCACTATGATGCTCGCAGACTGGTGTTCCATAGCAATTTGAGTAGTTAAAAACACAACGGAGGAAACATTTATAGTAAAATATTTTAATTAAATATACAGGAGGTCATATCATACAAAATGTATTTATCTTGCACGCCAGCTGGATGATTGGTAAACAGATGGCTATGGTATCAAAACTTTTTTTTAAAGATGCACATGAATGGAAACAAAAAAATAAAACAAATAACGAGTATCCTAATTCTTGATTTGTAGTGTTTGAGCCTATCAGGAAACAGAGCAAATAGACACAGCTAGTTTGTGTAACTGATTTTTATGTATTTTTTAACTATTTACAGATTATAACAGTTTATATGAGAACAACCACGCAGTTCTATCTACAGCTATTTACACCGAAATAAGACTAGAGAGAAACGATTTATGATTTGATCCCGTGTGAGTGTTCTGTACAAAAGCCAGTTTAACCTACACACAGCAATGTACAGTACTTAATCAGAATGAATGTCTCTAAGTATTCAGTAAAACCTTACAGCTTTTTTATTATTATTAAAACACCAGAATTGTGTATTTCGACCATCCTGGATTGCATTTTATAGTGGTTGTAAAAAGCCAGCGCAGGTGTTGTCTTCCTACCTCGGGCTACGGAGCGCGGCAGGCTAACTTTATTGAGTCTGGTACCTTTTCATCACCGCTGCAGAACTCAGTGCACACATGTTCTGCAGATGACAGACACCAGACCTGCGTGCTCATCAGCTGTCACTAAATCTTACTATATTTATAACTGCAGCACAAGAAAAATAAAAGCATTAGGTTAGAGTTTGTTTACATTTTTAAAAGTTTTGTGGCTTACTCTTTAGGGTGTCTTAAAGTGTGCCATTTATTTATTTATTTATTCATCTGTGCACCGAGTTTGACACTAAAGTGACAGCAACATTGACATTCCTACCCTGCTACAGAGGATCAACCTTGACGAGTTTAGTGCTAAATCTAATCCAAGACTGTGAAAGGCACAGATATTTGCAAAGCAGTGATATTCTAAGTGACAACATCCCTCTCAAATCATATAATGAATCTTTTTTAGGGTGTTGAATAAGTGAGTCTGTTCAGCAAGAAAAGAGCTTTTCAAGTCTCGAACAAAAAGATGAAATGCTGTTTTTCTTTTTTTTTTCTCTTTGTGGTGAGCATTCCACAGCAGACAGCTGCTTCATTATGCTGCTTCAACAGACAAAAACAAGCCGCAACAGTCTTCTCATCGGAGGTCAAATTACTTTCAGTTTGGGAAGTTAAAATTAGACCCGCTTTTCATCAACTCCGAGCAAATAAACATTCATGACTTGTCGATGTGACAGTTGGTTAAATTTGAGCTAAAAGACATGATGAAAACAAACCTGAAGTGAGTAAAGTCTACAGTACATCTGTCGAACACAGCACCTCTGAATGTTGGGTCGTAATAAAACTGTTGGTGTTGAGCAGCGCCACGGCGAGCGTTGCTGTTTGTCCCGGTCAGTCCAGGTGGATTCACTGTGGCACAAACCGGCAACGGAGCTCAGCGTGAAGTTGTGTAAACAGATGCCTGATGGGTAATGATCAGCTGTTTAACACTGTTTGCAAATATCAACACATGTCTAGGTATATTTTAGTTGTAGTGTTTTTTTTTTTTTAGGCAACAAAGTTTAGCCCTCAGACACAGTAAACAAATGGCTTTTCCCCGTTGCCCTCTGCTTTTTCCAGAGCAACATCCTGACTGAGAGCGGCACACTGATCTGTGAGCATTTACACGTGAGCGTTTGTGCAAATAGGGATACAAAAGCAACAAAAATAAGATACAGTAAGTGGTGATACCAATAAAGAACAGTGCAAAGTATATAAACAAAGGCGTACACATGTAAAAAAACAAATGGAATTTTCAGCCTGACTGAGTGATGCAGTTATCAGTTTGTCATGAGTCACATGATCAGTGTTTTGTCTCGACTGAGACCCACTATAATTAAAAAAAAAAAGAAGCGGACACTTTTTTTGTTTTTAAGATTGAGGGTGAAATAAAAGTTCGTCTCCCTCACAGTCTGGTGCTGGGGTGTACCGACGACAGCTGAGGTGGTGGGAGGGTGGAGAGGGGGTAGAGGTGGTGTATTAGATCTCCGTACAGCGCAGCGCCGCCTGGCTGCCTGTAGAAGTGGTGTGGGCTGGAGGCCAGCAGCTGCCTGTGGAGCATCATGGAGTGGATGGCGAAGGGGGTAACTAGGGGCGACACTGCCGACTGGCTTTTTAGGTACTGCAGACCCGGATGCTGCTGGAGCCCGTCCTGGGCGCTGGGCGACACCAGGGTACCGTGTGGGTAAATGCCAGCGTAGAGGGGTGCAGCATGAGGTGGAGGGAAGGTGGTTGTTGGGTGGCCCTCGGGGAGATGATTGTTGAGGTGAATGGCGTGGGCTGGCTCAGCAGCTTTTAGCTCCTCTGGGTCGCTGCGGCGGATTGTGCTGGGAGGGTGGATTGGCGTCACTACGCGTACTTTCCTTTCTGGAGGGTCTTCACTCTCCAGCTCCACCAGGCTCCGCTTAATGGGCCGAATGGGACTGCTGAGGGGCAAATCACCTGAAGTTTTGGGGCTTGGAAATGACTGCAATGACTCTGTTGAGTTCTGCTTAGAGGGAGAGATTGTCATAGGAGGTACTCTGCATGCTTTTGGATGGGAATCTAAACCGTGGTGCATGATGGGATATGGGAGACCGCAGAAAGGGGGCTTGGAGAAGGAGGAAACCCGCTGAGAGAGGGGTTTAGAAATTGTGAAGTCTCTGGGCTCGTCGTCAGCCTCTCCATTCTCTCCATGTGTTTGAGTCCTGTCACTGTAGTGAGATCTGTACGCCAAGCCCTCCTGCTCCAGACTGCCACAAACAAAGCTTTGGCTGCCCTCACAGTCCCTGCTGTAGTGCTCTCTCCGCTCTCCACTGGGGAAGCCAGCCATCCGCTCTTGGCTCAGGCAGCTCTCGGTTTGTCTGTACAAACTATGGAGGTGAGGGGACGAGTAGCAGTCACCTGGGTAGCTCCTGGACTGAGCAGCTGGGCCTTGAAGTAGCTTCTCCCCAGAAGTTTCAACGTTATCCTGGGCTTGGGGTCGGGGTAGGTATGGCTGCCATGGTGCACTGGCTTGAGGCTGAAGGTGATGGCTTGTCCGGCAGCTGTAAGTATCTGCAGACTCTGCAGCAGTGCTCCTCTCAGACTGCCCGCCGGTGGGTTGTGGGTGGGCCTTGCTGCTCTGGGCAATCTGGATGACTGATGGCCTGAATATGGGTGCTACCTCAGGTATGCTGTCCGACAAACCCTTCTGTCTATGTCCCCCCAACTCCTCTTCACTCTTTCTCTTCTCTTTCTCCCGTTCAGTGATTGATACAACGGGGAGAGAGGATGAAGGTTGAGACTGAAGAGAGAGAGACGAAAAGGGGTAGGGGTTGGACTCACACACTTGGGAGAGAAGTTTCTTTTTAGCTAAAGGAGACATGACCCCCTGGCTGGTTTTGCAGTAGGCAGCCGTCTGTCCAGTGCCCTGCATAGACTCCTTCTTAATCACTACATAGTCCTCTTTCTCTGGAAAAGAATCTGTGCTCAGATCTATACACTGTCCCTCTGCCTGCTTACACATCGGCAGCACCTTCCCCACTCTCCCACCGTGACTTTCAATCGAGTTTTTGACCTTAGAGAAGTGCTCCGGCAGAGCAACGTGTCCAGCAGGCTTATTTGGATCCCAACGATGAGGCAGATAAGGATTTTTTGGGATAAAATGCCCTTCGGTTTGTGATTCGCCTGCAAGTTTAGCTTGGAGGACCTCACTGATTTGTCTCCATTCGGGCTGGGGAGAAGGTCCTGTGTGGAGTGGGAAACCACCATTTGGGGCTCTGCAGTCAAGGGGAGAAGTCTGATCCACCGCCAACGACTCCTCTTTCTTCAGAGTGAGATGCAACTCTTCCTCCTCTATTATGATTGGCTCATCTTTGGGAGACACCTCCTTTTTTATGGCTGTGGAGATCTCATCGTTGTCTTCTTTTAATTTTGAGTTCTGCGTGTAGAAAAATGTAGGTGCCGTGTTATTTCTGAGAATTGTGCACATTCATTTGAAATTTGAAAAGCTAGAATTTGAGACTCAAGAAAAAAAAAGGTCAGAAACAATCCTGATGAGTGCGTTTTCACTGACCTGTGTTTGTTCTTTGCTCTCCCCTTTGTCCTTTTTACTCCCTGGTTTGGGGGCTTTCAGCTTCTTGGCCCCCGCTGCTTTTGCTTTGGCTCCGGCTGTGGATGCCTTGTCTTGGCTGCTTTCCTGTTTCCTGGGTTTGGCCAAGGGGAGGGGCTTATCCTGCTCGCCTTTCAGGTTCCTCTCATAAGGAAGAAGGAGCCTGAGGGGGAAGAAAAAAAAACATGCAATGAAGAGATATTCAAGTTATGTCATGCCATAGTTATGAGGCTCTGTTAATCACTTACGACATTGCACAATCAGTTTAATTTTTAAAGAAATAACCAACAAAAGAGGACTTGGAATTGATTCAATCAAAGCAAAGTCAAATTATAAATAAAATATGCATTCCTCTCTTTTTTAAAAATACCCAAACCAGCTGCAAATGTGTGTTGTGTTATATATTTTGCTTTTAAACGTCCTGTTTTTAATACATGGAAAGCATTAACAGTTCTATTGTAATTAAGACGGGTTAGGGGGAAATCCAGGCTCAGATTGAAACCAGAGTGTGTGTGTGTATGTGTGTGTGAATGTGAATAATGAGTTATCCCCTGCTGAGAAAGATCACATTTGGTATTACTTTAACCTCAGAGGAACAGAATGTGTGTGTGGGTGTGTAACGTTACTGTGGTGGGAAATGAAAAAGAAGGAAACAGGAATCAAACGCTTAAAAAAAACTTGAAGCATTTAATATTTACTAGAACACGTAATAATATGATTAAAGGCAGAAACCCTTTAGATTAGTGGTAGAAAATGTGCTGGAGTTTTTAATCTGTAGTCTCAAGCTTCATTAAATTCACACTAAATGACAGGGAACATTATGCAGAATAAACATTCAACACGTTTTGACTTCTGATATTTCTCCTCTGAATAAACTCCAAGTCAGTTTTCCATATGTGATGTTGTAAGTAATGCACTGTAAAAACGATAACTAGCAATTTTTGATTTAATTAAAAATTTCAAATTAAACAAATTCAGAAATAAAGCTTTCCATTTACAACATACAACAGTTTGTCTGCCTAACAAATTTCTGTCATTGTTGTCCTAACTAAGATTTTCTAAACAGCATAACAAAGATTATCAACTTTTGAGTAGAATTTTTGAGTCAAGTGAGGAACCAGTGGGAAACCCCGTAGATGAGTCGAGCACACCTTGCCCGGACAAGTTTTAACTGGATCAAACGGACCTTCTGAGCCTGAGCAGACCTGAGCCGTGTGATGGTGGTCCATCGACGTTTAGAAAACTTGACCAAACGTGGCCAAAGTTGGATTTAACCTGAATTGTTTCGACTATTACGGATTTTCGCTTGGCCTGGAATGTAGCGTTTGGACATTTTTGGAAAAAAGCGAGAGCTGCCGAGTCCGACCATTTGCCCTAGCAGGTAAGCTAACATTTTCTACAAGTGCATCTACCTACTTTTATGCTCAAGTTTTAGTTCGGTGCATCGGTCCAGCGCGTTTGACCCCGCAAAAAGTAATGTTTGATACTTTTTTAATGTTAAACATGTCTGAAATTCAGACACTTTCATCGCTAATGACGTTTTTCAGACTAGCTTTTTAACTGCAGGTCTTCCGTGGTAAATCTTATTACCCGTTTTGTAATATGTTTTAATGTTATCCTTTAGTGAAGACATGATAGTTAACAACCCCGGTGAAGTGAACCGACACCAGCTGACGCTGGAGCTTAGCTGAAATTTGCTTCGCGCGTACATGGTGCATTGCGGTAATACAGCACTGGAGCGCTCTTTCAGGTGAAAACAAATGACGGTGTAGTGTGAGGCTTAAACATAAAACAATGTTTATTTAAGAGTTACCTACTACTTTTCCAAACGATATCCAGAAAAAATATGTTATAACTTTACTGTAGATGTTTACAGCCTCACACTTCACGTAATTTCCTTGTTTTCACCTGAAAGGACGCGCCAATGCCTTATTACCGTAATGCACCATGTACGCGCGATGCGAAGCAGGTTTTAGCTAAGCTCCAGCGTCAGCTGGCTTGACCGTGTATATCCTCACTTGACCGCGGTATGTTTAACATCGACCAACAAACTCCCGCTCATGTGCATTCGTATATTGATACTGGTTTTTGTGGAGGATGTTTCTATTCCTGTGCAAAAGATGTATTCATGAGAGCTTTTTGAAGCAGGTTTTAACATGGTCAGACATTGAACATGATGCAGACTGCACAAGACAGCTACCCTGGAATTTTGTGTGCTGAATAAATGACAATATTTTGTTGATTGTCTTGTTTAGATATCTGAAGAATTTAATCGGATCACCTCCTGGGGACTTTCAATGCATCCCTTGACAAATTTGTGCCTGGCCTGCTGAAACTGTACCGGTCTAAGAAGGGAGCTCTTGGTGAGAAGATGGAAGACCTCCTAGATAAACTTGATGAACAGGTGAGTGAAGTGCTTTTTTGCCTGACATTTTTAGAAGAGTATGAGTTAACCTTTCTCATAACAGAAACAGAAAAAGATGTTGGCTTAAAAAAACACATTAGTGGACATGTGTCAGTAAAAATGAATGTCAGCAGTCATTGCTTTATGTTTTTATTTGGTGGTATTTGATTTACCAGAATTTAAATAGTAAAATTGTTAACATGGTTACATTATTGTTGTTTTAAAGTTTTACATGTTGCTGGGTGTGACCTGTGATTTATCTTCATTACTATAAGAGTTCTGAATCTGCATTGTGCATAAGTAATATACTAATTAAAATGCTTGTTTTCCACTGAATACTCTTTAGACATCCGACCTTGTGTCCCACCGAAAGACAGCAGCACTGAGAGGCCTGCCCATTTTCATTCGAGGAGATGCTACCGAGGCTTTCCTGAAGTGCTTGGTAAGCAAAAAAAAAAAGTAATGCAAGTAAAACTAATTCTTAATTCCTATGAGATGTTTTAAAGAATGAGTTAATCCAAAATGGAAATCTACACCTCTTCAATTCAGATAATTGTATGATGACATTTGCAGTTGTCTATAGCTGCGGCTCCACACTAGGGGCATCAGCGGTGCAGAACTGAACGTTGTTGCTTCTAATACAATCCATTATAGTCTACAGGGTTGATCCAAACCAGCTGTGGCGTGGATCATTTCAAGTGCATTCAAGATGCGCAGCTAAAAATAGAATTGGGTTCTATTTTTGCCGCGAGTTGCTTTTGGGACATATCAATTTCTGCAGGTAACATAGGAGTAGATACGAAATCGTGCACGGTTTCAGTGTAAAATGTCCGGTAAATTTCAAAATAAGACTATTGCAGAGATGCAATTTTATATTTATGTAGATTACATCAATACATGTGACCTAAAGGCTTATTTACTACCAGCATCTTTCGAAAAGTGCAACAGTATGTTTTTCATGGCTTTAATCCTGGCAGTGGAGAGCCACAACATTATATATGACATCAAGCAGTGACATCAAACGTGATTTTCTCTTCTTTTTGGTTTAATGGCGAATGGCATAAACCAACCGTGACCTTTGAAGTCTCGAGGGATTTTGTGATCTTGCAAGTTCAGCGAGGAGGACGGCGAAAAAAGCTGCTCCGCTGCTGATGACCCCAGTGTGGATCCTGCGTAAAACTCTCGCTCCGTTTTACTGCTGAGAAGCAGCAGGGTATCATTTGTGGGTTTTCCAGCAGAAATTACTTTTGTACAAAATTCACTACAAGGTTGATGGGTGAAAGCTATTAATTAAAGAAAAATAAACATTTTCTTTTTAAAACCTCCATGAGTCAAATGACCAGCACGATATGGAGGTTTAAGTTCAAATCTGTAGAAATGTGTTTTGTCTTTAGTTTTCTTAGCTCTCAATAATTTGTCTATTTTTCTTCAGGATACGGATATTTTGGAACCAGCATTGAATGGTGCATCTGTTGCCATCCTCGCCATCCTACAAGATGACGATGCTGGTACGTCTGTTCAAGACCAGGCAGTTGTGCTGGAAGGGGACATCATGCTACATAACATTCCGGACCTCTCTACTGCCTTGGCATACCTCTTCGGCCTTCTGAATGCCCTCAGCATCGATTATCCAAAGCAGATGAGTTACACCTTTGAAGCAATTCAGGCCGTCTTTTTGGAGCTTGGTGGCTCTTGATGCTCACAGCACATAAGGTCTCTGAAAACAAAGCTCTTGCTGTGATTAATGGGGAAGCCAGACATGACTTTAACCTGTCTTCTTTAGCCTGTTCCAAGGAAAAACAATAGTTAAACTCCTTTGCCTTTGATATAGTCATTCACCTGTTACCACGAATTACATGTTTATTGTTTCATTATTGTTCAAGTAAAACTAATATATTTATGCAAAAAAGAAAAATCTTCACCTATGTTTCAATTGATATAAGGATGAGTAGATGATGGAAATTTTATTTTCAGATTAAATATTCCTTAACCCTCTTGTCCATCAGTCAAGAAACAAGGGAAGGAGGGAGGGAGGACGGAAGAAAGGAGGAAAGGGAAGGAAAAAAGGAAAGGAGGAAGGAAAATAAAAGGAAAGGGGGGGGGGGGGATGGGAGAAAGGAAGGAAAATGGGTCTTTTTGACCTGGTCGGACAATGTGAAGGTTAAGTGGAAAAATAAGTATTAGAAATGTCAATTTTAGTTGGATGAATCTGTTGTTGACAATGTATGTTAAGATTTTGTCACATAGTATTTTAAGATTTGGTAAAGTGTTGTCCACAGCGCAGAACTGGTGTTTTACCTGTTAGTTTCCTGTTCAGTGCTGGTAACATTTCTAAGAACTTTTAACTTCTCTAGTTCATCACATGTAAAATATCAGTGTCTGGTAGCCATTCATTTGTAGCACTATTCCATTTAATGTGCAAGTGGTTAAGTTCAGCTTTTACAAGTCAGGGTGTGTGCATGAGTGAATGTTGTTGGACACTTTTTTTTAAAGATTTTGTTTTTCTCTTGGTTCTGGACTTCAATTTTAACGTCTGTGGTGCTTAAAGTACCCAAAAAAAGAAACTGGCAATACATTTTTACAAAAATTGACCTGACTACCCGTGACTCTATGAAATGTACTTAAGGGCAATGTTCAAGAAAATAAATGAGATTTCTGATAACATTCAGTTGTGCTTTTTTATTCAATATCTATTTATCGAGCTTTTTCAAATATAATTGCAACAATATACATTTTTCTTTATATGTACATTTTTAACTCACTAGAGTAAGAATTTTATAAATTTTCAACAAGAATATTTGTGTTTGGTGAATTTAGGAATACATGGCATTGAAGGAATAATTGTATGTTTATTCAACAAAAATATCTGCATTTAGTGAAGGCAGAAATACATGGCATTGAAACCAAAATTTCTTTGTTAGCTTTCCAGGATTATTCTAATTAGGTGAACAAGAAGATCTAAGTTGGCAGAACTCTTGTCAGAACTTGTAAACCTTAGTTAAGTCAACAACAGTGGACAAAAGTTGAGAATACTCAAAAATCTCTTGCATCATGTTGCCTTGATATTTTAAGTTTTCTCAACTTTTTCTTTTTAACAGTGTGGGAACATTAGGATCTGGATAACATAATAACACCCGTGTGTAAAATAATGACATAAAGAAACCAGCAGGGGAAACTTTTAGACTTTTATTACTCAGGGAACAAAATGGAAATTGGCACAGAACCAGAAATAAGAAAGAAACCGAGGAACTCCAGCGCTACAAACTTCAGTAAGTTCCTCTGAAATTCTTTAAAACCTCTGTCAACTTTTATGGAATAACAATCCATGAAAGCCAGACAGAAACACGACTTCTTCAGTCATGAGAAGAAAAATAAAGCCCTCTCATGTTACGACAACAGACAGTTGCACTAGTCCTTTTAAGGGACAAGGCGGTAAAACAAACAATGAATCAAGAGCTGTTTCGCCTCATCTTCAAAAGAAAAAAAAGCCTCTGAGAGTTCAAGAGGCTCTGTGGGATTTTTTTTTTTTTGTTATTTCTTCTCTGAACAAAAGTGCTGGCAGGGAAAGCAGTGAAACTACATTTCATACAGCTGGTCTGGCACCAGGCCCCCAGGCCAAGAAAGGAAATGTACTATTAAATGTGACTTATTGGAGAGACAGAGTGCAAAAAGGTTGTGAAAGAGCAAAGAGGAGGAAAACAGACCAAACAGAGAGAGGAAAAAAGGGGGGAGAGGGCATGAAAGGAGAGGGATAAAGGCATGTTAATGAGTAAGTAAAGATTACTGCCATGAAATCCACAAAAACAGACTTAGACGTGTTTATAACAAGTGGGACAAAAATCCTTTAAAGTTCTTTATATTTAGGAACTAAACACCAATAAAAAGCTGAGATTCATACGATGATGAAAATGATCCTAATAACTGGATATTTACCAGGCAGCAATGTTAACTATCTGCTTGATCTGTGGGAAAAAGATGGCCGACTTGGCCTGAATCGACTTTGTGGAATGTCAATGGGGGGTGGGGGTGGGTGGGGGGCTGCTGGCCCAGATAATGTAAGAACTGATCCCGGGAAATTACTGGAGCCTTAAATAGTCTCGGATAGAAAAGTCTAAGTTGTTTTGTCAGCCAGAGAAACAAAAACCAGCCCCAGGAAGTCCCTGTGCACTGTCAGAACTGTTTGCTTTGTTAACCAAAATTTGATGTTTCATCAAACGCTGCAGCCTGTAAAATGACGTGATTAATTCTACCGTACTTTTTCCATGTTTTGTTACTTATCCAGCCACAAATAACTGCTGTAAAAACAAATCTCTAATCGCCTTTCCTATTTGTCACTTTATAAAAACGTTAAAAATGATAAAAAATAGAGCCATAATAAAGCCATCAGTGTGTCAGATTGGAGTAATTTGAAGCCGTTCACATACAACTAAGTCATGATTGTGCAACGTGATATAATAAGCGCTTTGTGATACAATACTACTGTGAGTAGCAATTTCCTCCAAGGCAAAGAAAGAGTTGAGCTTGGCAGCCAGTGGATTATCTGAGACAAAGCCAGGCGCAGTTAATCGTTTGAGCCACTTGGGGGCGTTGGCTGCTCTGACAGATTCCAGGAAAAATAAATAATTTCATCAGGAGAGGAGAGGCAACATTTTTATGAGGTCAATAAATACTTAACTTTATCACCTGGTTGTTGTTTGAGCAGCTGTTTCCATGTTGATCAGAAGGGAAACGCAGATTAAAGTTTAAAACAAGTCAGAAACAGAAGCTGACTTGTGGAATTAAACAGTTAAAAAGTTGCTTCATGTGTGTATGTAATGCATGGAGTCAGTTAAACAGGTCTGTGGCTGCAAAATAATGGATTACACACACTGCATGCACCCCCCCCACTCCATAAAAAGGCAAGTTGGCAAAAACAAGGTGACTTTAACGGCAAGGTGCTGCTCTCATCTGAGTTTTGTGTTACAGGAACAAGCCGAGTGCTAAAATCCAAGAAATGCCCAAGTCACCAAATAAGTGGAAAAAGCCTGCGGGCTGTTCCAGTTCAACAACTTCCCTCCCATTCACGCTGAAATTAATTTTAGTTGGTGCTGTGTTACGATCACAAGAGGTGCTTAATGTTTAAAAAAACGGGTAAAGAAACTATTTAAAGAGCTGGTGGACAAGCCCTCCAGGCTGTAAAAAGATTCTGAGGCAAGAAAATAACGTATTTTTACAAGCTTATGCAAGGAGGAGATGTTTTTTTATTAGAGTCTCATTTTTATTAATCCTTAAAGCAACGGTTAAACATGATCAGAGAGAAAACAAAAGTTCAGAGAAGGAGCCAGGCTCCCTTTTTGCCTTGCATTCATGCCTCAAAGCTCCTCTTTTGTCTCCAAGCCAAACCACTTGAGGTGACCCTCATTCATGCCGCTAAAACAGGGGGGGCAGCGCAGGAATGTATGAAAACTTAAGTCCTTTGTCAAGTCTGAAAATACCAGATTTAAAATGACCTCTGCTGTTCCCCTGGGGTTTGCTCTCATTAGCGGCGGTTGCTGCAGCTCGCCGTAAATGTCCGCCGTAGCAGGTGTGAACCCAAAGTGTGTAAAATAAACTGTTCTGCATAAAGGAACACTGAAGACTTTGAGTCACGCAGCTATTAAAACCTCATAATGTGCAGAACTTGTTTCTTTTTACTGCCTAAAGTGGACTTGAATGTAATTTGCTGCACTGAGCTGGTTGTTAATCTCAGCAGACTTAAATAGATCCTCACACGGTCACACATCAGTGGTATAATTCATAAGGATTTGATTAAATTCCACACATAAAGAGATCTCACCATATTGTGATTTGTTAGACTGTTTCTAAAAAAAAAATAATAACAATTTTCTCACTGAATGCTCAATGAAGCATTTGTCACGAAGAAACCATCCAGCTCTCAGAGGTTAAAATAGCTGGCTGCTATTTTAGTGTAAAGAACACGCAGCTCTCTGGATGCTTTCCCACCGTAGCTCAAGTCCAGATTCAGTGAAGAGTCACAGAGATACAAAGAATTTGGCCGGGGCTTTTTGATCCGGACGACATGTTGAGACATTGTTTATAGTGTTAAGGAATGCTGACAGGCAACACAAAACAACGTTCTCATGTTGCAGCCATCTTTTCCCCTCCTCCTTTACAGTACTTTCACACTTTTTAAAAAAATTTTGCTCAATAAAATTCATCATTTTCCTCCAGGACATGAAAAAGATCCTCCTATCCCGCCGCAGTCCGATGCTGGAATAATTGAAATCTGTTTGAGATGCAGTATTTTTAAAAAAAGGCGAGTTAGAGGATAATGCAGCACATCTGATGTATTTGCAAAACAGCACAGAGATGCTGATGAGTGCATGATTCTGGGTAGTGAACAGAATAAGATTTACGAGGAACAAGAAAAGCTGCTGTCTCTTTTTCATTTTTCCAAGCCAAATTTTTGCCCTTATTCTAGTTGTCGTCCTCGGCTTAAAAAAGACGACTCGAGATTTCCTAAAAACGCGTTTTTATACAGAGAAGCGAAAGCAGAGGAGCGTCGATACAAAGATGAACGAATAAAAGCGGAATCAATAAAACATCTAGTCGACTAAAATTGGAACAAGCGTGCATGTGTCTTAAAAGAAACAGATATCTGCATGATCTGAGGATCTTCCACCAGCCCTGTGCATCTGGGAAACAGTCAACACTTTTTCAGATGAAATGATTTAAATAATAAAAAAAAAATCTTCTGCAGCTTCTGCTGTTGCTCCAAACCTCAGAGTATTTAAATAGCAAATTATTCTAAATTGCTTCTCTGTTGCCATGGATACACCCCCCCCACCTCAATGCCAACCCCGTTGTGCAATTACATTAGAGTGCCAAGGCACGGTGAGGTATTAAAAAATGTGTAACTGGCAGAAATGAACAGAGATAGTGGAATGTGATGTTTCAGTAACAAGAGATCACGTAGGAAACCAGGAAGATTAAATATGTAGGAGCTGTTAAAAGGCGCTGACCTGTATAATGAAAGAAACAGCATGGAGTGCAAGGCGGGGAGCGGGAGAAAGGGAGAGTTGGGGAGGGGAGGGGGGGCACAGAGAAAATGGCACAGCACAGAAGCAAAAGGCAGTCTATTTCAAGGTTATTGATGCCATCTTTTTCATGACCTCATTTTTAATTCAGAGCGCCCGGCCCTGACAGCTAATCTTGGGAAACAGTTTAAATAAATATCATTAAAGCTTCCCCCGTAGCTGCAGCAGCAGCAGCAGCGGCGGCAGACCTTGGCTTGGACATTTCTGCATTGATTTTTTAATTCCTTGTGCACTAATGAACGACACTATGTGACTAAACAACAGTAACTTTGAAAATGACAATTAACTGAGGCGATCTCCTGCTCAATTCCTGCAATGCAACTCAATTTCTACGGGTGATTACTGCCTGCTCCTGGACAGCATAAATATAGTGATTACGCCCTTGGCTCCATCTTTCACAATAACATCTCCTAGGAAACCATTTGATGTGATTTTACCATTAAGGGATAATGTGTATAATTTCAAATGAGAGCTGAATGCTTGTGGATAGTCGCGGTCTTTAACCCAAATAACACCAAAGACAGCCAAGAATATCCTCTTAATTGAAAGGAATTGTGTCCTGAATGATTGTTTCCTTTTTCTGCTGCTCGCTGGAGGATTTTATATCCTGTTTGACTCTTAACTTTGCACCGCTGAAACTAGTCAATCTTTCAGAGCGAGCCCTTGAAACATAGATGTTGCTCCAGTTCCCACATTGCACATTCCTGCTTGTGAATTATATTTCTGTGGCACGTTGACTAATGATTAAAGGTGGAAACAAAGACGCCTCTGGGGAACAAACACACACTTCAGCGAGCCTACAAACAGCCTCATTCATCATGCAGAGAGAATGGTCGTGTTTGCTGAGTTAATACATTGAAGCTAATTGCCCTCCGAGCAGCCCAAACACCAAGGCTCAGCTAAAATTATTCCCCTGAATGGAAACTCGCTCAGCTTCAGCTGATCTCTCCCTCTCTCGCGTACCCCATCACCCCAGCATCGCCCCCACCCGCGTGCACCTTCTCTGTGTCAGCCTGATATTCACTGCAGTGTGTGGATATTATTGCTTTGTATTGATTCAGCATTATTTTCTCTCAGCTGCTTCACGGTGGCTGGAGAGGGAAAGGCCAGCGCAGCAGCAGTCACACCTCAGCACTTCCCATGTGAGTTTTATCCGACTTCGCCCGCGTTCCTACAACCCCATTTACACTTTACACTTTAATGAACAATATAGCCTTTCAAATACGCTCTTATGTGATTTATAGACATTACAAAACAAGAATAAATCCAGTTTTTTTTTGCAGGGATCTAACTTATTCAAAACCACATACTGATAGTTGTGCCAACCAGCTGTATAAACAGCAGGTCCTGTTTTGAAAAAGTCCTATTTGAGGCATCGGAACGTTTAGAGTCATATTATCAGCCTGTCAAAAAATACAACACAATAAACAGCACACTCTCAGAAAGCTATGGTTTTGCAGATTTCGTGGAAAAGCCACACCAGCCACTGCTGCCTGAGCTTGCAAATTTGCTTACAGCGTACAATCTTGACACAATCTGAAACTGCCTCGCTCCCTCATATGGCACTGCTGGCATCTTCGCTATAATACTGACAGGTGTGTAAGTGTGTGTGTGTGTGTATCTGTGCTGATGCATGAACCTGCAACAGCCAGATGGATGTGGAGAGGGTCGCCAGCCAGGAGGAATGACCTGCTTGACGACCGACTGGTTATCTCTTACTGGAAAGATGGTATTTGCCATTTGTTTAACCTTGGGAAGGAGGCTGTGTTGTGTGTATGTGTGTGTGTGTGTGTGTGCACGAGTGCGCAAGTTCTGCTGCATAATGCCCATACAGCCCCCTCAGGATCACACCCATATGCTTGCTTTGGTTTGGTAATACCATCTGAGTGATTATGATGCGGAGGTTCAGAGTGCTGCAGCATCTGACTGAAAGCCTAAATGAAGTCATTAAAGTATCTTTTATTCAGTTTCTGCGCTTTGGTGCATATTTAGAGGAAATTATAGTTACTGCATTTATGTTTCTCCATGTAGGTCAGTTAATAATTCAAAACACGGCTGTTATTTTGAGGATTTTAATCCTCTTTGGTTTGTTTGTGGAACAGAATGAGAGGAAATTACAGCACTTTGTTTTTTCTAAAGCACCTTAGCGTTGATCAATTAGTTTCATGAAATTGACTGATTCCCATCTGGCTGCAGTTTTTAGGTTAATTTAAAAATATGCTACATTACGTTAGCAGATTTTATTTTCCTGTAATCAACGTGATTTTTTCACTTGGGGGCTGAGTGGGGTTTAGTATTAACTCAAAGATATTTCTGTATGTAAACTGGGAAAGATGGGGATTAAACTAGCAACTTTTAGACTTAAGTGGCTAGTTTGGCCATTTTGATGGTGTGTCTGAGAAAAACAAAATCATAAATAATTAATTCTTTCTTAAATAGCCTCTGTTTGTAGAAATAATCCCATTAGTCATCATCACATGCTGGTGAAATTACATTTCTGCATTTGACCCATCCCCGTGGGGAGCGGTGAGCTGCAGCAGTGGCTGCACTTGGTAACTATTTGGTGGTTTGACCCCCCAATCCTGCTGAGTGTCAAGCAGGGAGGCACTGGGTCCCATTTTTAAAGTCTTGGATTTGAACCCACGACCTGCCAGTCTCAGGGCGGACACTGGTACCACTAGGCCACTGAGAAGGTCAAGAGCCATTTTAAAATGACAGCAATGCCCCAAACCAGCTTAACCGTCTCCCATTTGTTTGAACAATATTACGCTTTTCATAAAGATGTGACCAAAATCTCATATCTGAAGCATTTTCTTCTGAAAAAGTTAGCTAAAGCAAGGCTAACGCTAGTTTGCTCCTTCTCTGAATTTGGGTTTTCACAAAGTTTGCTGTGACTGATTGTGCAACGACAAAACTTAATGAATACTAAACATAGATGTTGTTCAGGTTTAAATGTTTTTTTACTTAGACCCTGCACACACGTAGCCGAGTATCTCACAAAACAAAGATATTTCTACAGTTTGGCCTGTCATCCACATGAAAGGGAAGATATATGGCACCAAATTCTTTCAGAAACTATTCTTTCAGAAACTCAGATTCTCCGCTGTCACCATTTGCTTGTGGACGTAAATAACCAGGGTTTTAGGTTTCGTAACGTCACTGCCCACGACATAAATGCTCTGACGTCATATATGCGACCTGTGTTACACTTGTTTTTACAAACTCAATTAATGCTCCATGTAGAAGACCACAGGCGAAGGACAACGTTAAGGACTGTTATTGCCGGTCACCTAATGGGCTGCACGGACTTAGTGTTAAATGTGTAACTGCTGGATGTCTGCAGCAGACCTCTTCTCCTTAGCTCACCACAACTTGTCCTCTCACACCTGCCCCCTACATCACACACATGTATGCATGCACGCACACGTGCTAAAATCCAGTCAATCTTTTCCTGTAAACGTCATAAGATTAGTGAAATTTGTAAAAAAAAAAACTAAAAAAACCCAGATTTGTGAAATTGCATCAACATATTTTGCAACATAACTTCTCGATTAAAGACAAACTCCTCAGTTTATTTTGATTCTTCAGCTTGAAGCTAACGTTGAAAAGTAAATTCAAATCAGGCCACTGACTAATCTGAGGCTATAATCTTTAAGTTAATAAATGCACATCGCTTAAAAAAAATCAATATTTGTCTTGTGGTGTTGCAAAAATCATATCAGACCCAGACTGTGGGAAAGTCAGCTCCCTTAAAACAATGCTAACTGTGCATGCATGAAAATCCAGTGTGATGTATAACTCCAGGACAAAATAACTCACCTCTCGTAGTGTCTCCGTGTACACGTGGCGGCGCTTGTGCTGCTGGGGTTGCCACCCAATTCATCATAAACATGCTTCCACTGTCTGCGCACGGTGATCTGGAGGAATGAATGAAAAAGACAAAGATAGGACAATAATAAGAAGAACGTAAGACCAGAGCGATAAGAGTGGAAGGGGAATAATTGAAAATGCAATAAAGAAAAAAATTAGAAAACACAAAAATGGTTGACATCATTTCAAGGTCTTGAGGAGTTACAATGTTCCAGTTATTAAATATTCTTCACTCAATTCTCTGACACAATAAGCTCCATTAATATCATGCAGTCAGTTGTTCCTGTTCTAATCCCTTATCCCACAACAGATGGAATAACGAACGGCCTCTGTCATAAAACACCAAAACCCAAGCTGCCACTGAGCTAACAAAGCCTCAACATGAAACGAAAAATAATCAAATGCAGATATGATGGCTTTAAAAGGATATGAGCCCCAATTATATGAGCCGTATCCTGTTTACGGTCTGATCTGGCTGTCTGTTTGGACAGCGTTGTGTAGCTATCTAATGAAGAAACAAGCGTGAGCAACACACTTGATGACTTAACATCAAACACTCGCTGCACTTTGGAAACATGTCGCAGATGAATGGTGAATGAATAAACGGCTGCCAAGTCGAATGCCTCATACACCCTCATTTCAGGCTCAGACTTGGTTGTGTGTGTGCGCGCGCGCCTGCATCCAGCCCGGTGCGTGCACGCTCGTGGCTATGTGCATTTTACTTCATCTCCAACGTGGGAAAAAATGAGTGATTTATCCCATTTCCTTCAGCTCTGTGCAGAACAGAGGAACATGTGTTTTCCACACCAAGGGGGTTTTGAAACAACAGCACCGTTTCTGCTAAAAGTGGCTCTGAGCAATACTTTCTTCTTGGGAAAATAGGGACTGACCTTAAGGGGCAAAACGAGGGCAGAAAAAGAAAAGACAATAATAAAAAAATGAAGGGCGGCAGATATGGGACAGCATCAGATGTGTTAGAAACCGAGAACAAAAGAGGGTGACGATTAGGAGTGAAACAAAGGGAGAGGGGGGATATATTGCCACATATGTGAATACTTACCAACTCATATCCTCCGAGTTTCTGAGCAGCTTGAAACATGGTCCAAAGGTTGACTGTGGGAGACAGAAGACAAACAAGGCAGTTAGGAACTCTGGGAAAGGGAACTAAGCTGAAACAAATTACGTCATTTACCATCATTGCACCAGAGAAATGAATATTTGGATCATGAAAGAATGTAAAAGCACACCATTTCAAAACTGCACACTGATTTAGCACATTCTAGAACTGTTTAACTACAAATCATTAGTCAGATGTTGTCAAAAAATGAATGAAAAATAAAGCTTTATTAAAATTCATTCCAAGCGAAATATTTCTGCATATGCACAAACGCCACAATGTGTTCAAATAAAGCTCCCGACAAAGGCATTCGTCAACCCTCCGCTGCAGCCTGCAGGTTTGAATGGAAACCATTACAGGCATCAAACACTTGGCAGTGTGCTCAAACTTCTGTTTGAACTAATGCAAATTAATTTGCATTGATTTCCCTATGCAAACTGCCCGTGACAAGCCATATCAAAATACATATTTAGTGAAACATTCGTGCTATAAATAGCAACAGAGAGGCTTCAAATGGTTGTCTCATTTTAAAAGGAAAATATTTCCCACAAACACGGAACCACAAGTTCATTGGGGGGACTTTTTGTACCAATGACATTTGTATTTGCTTTCTGTAACATCATTGTTTAACATTTTTATATGAAGGCCTATAAATAAGAAAAGGAGGCTTCGCCTGGGGAGAAATCCATCAAAATTCAATCTGTGCGTACACAAAGCCTTGCATTTGTCAAAATGACATTTTCCTATCTCCGCATTTGACAGCATTGATTTTTTCCTTCCCTCCTCTCTGCGACCGTCAATGCTCGGGTGGAATAACAAAGGGAGCTGGGAAGGTTTTTCTATTTGAACTGAGCACGCCGGCGCATTGTGCTCTCTGACTGTGGAAACAGAAAGATGGGTCTATTTAACTAGCTTGTTATGCATCGACTGTAATTACCACAATCGCACACGGGACTGGGAGGGGAGCGAGCACAAAGGAAATGAGAGAACATGCCTTTTCTTAGATGTCTTGTCATTAGTAATTTCTTTTCTTAATTCCCCTCTGTTTGGCAGGGGCAATTATCACTGAGATAAGGATGACAAAACAGGAACACAATGCAGCCTCAATGACACACCGATGGCATGGCAATTAGACAACAAGGCTGAAAAAGTGAGACAAATTGGAACTGATGTTCACAATCACACGCTGATGTCCAAGCGAGGGCGTGCACACACGCACAGTTACTAAAACGGTTAATCTCACAGATCAAGAGCATTCAGAATACACAATGTCACCGCTGATGCTTTTGTTTTTACTTCCCTGATTCTCAATCACAGTCTCTTTTCTCCTGCAACACTTCATCTGCATCCATACAACGTAGAAGGCAGCAGCTGTTCAGCAAAGTTAATAAGTGATAAAAATATAACTGAGTTACAGGAATAAACTGCAGCCGCAGCTATTAGTCAGTTTCTATCGTTATTTTCTTTTATAAAAGAAAAAAAAGACTATTTGTTGAAATGTTTGCAGAAATGATAGGAGTGGGAATTTAACGCTTTAATTATGATTAATTAATTAGAAAAAAATAACGCGTTAAAAATTTCAATTGGGGTCGTTTGAAGTTTAGCAGCAAAATACATGTCCTAAATATCAAGAAATATCGTTAAGCTGCACCTCTAAAAACACGTCAGAACCTTGGCTGCAAGACCATGCTAACTTTTTTCACGTGCTCCAAACAAAACCACAATCAAATGATCCCTCTTCATGTGAGTGTTTTTGCCTTCTTTTCTGTCTCTCTGTTTCTTACCTTTGATGTTTCACCTTGAAAAGTTTGGATGGAAACAGTTTAGATGGAAAACAAAGTCATCTTCACCAAAAAACATACTTCGAACTCAAACATCCAGTGTGTTATGACGAGTCTCATTGGCTGACTGAGCTGTCAATCTAATTTTGGTGAGTAACGCTTGATTCTATTGGCCCCAACGATGGCAGCAGCGTTTTTTACGCATGATGCGCAACAGCAGTTCAGAACAACTTTTTTTTCCTGTTTTGAATTGAAATACAACTTAAAAGCATTTTTTAGAAATTAAAAGAGCTTGAGTTTACAATAATAATGTCCACATCTGTTGTTTGAATCTCCCCTTCATTATTTTTAGTTAAAAATTTGCTTTCGGGGCAAATGTTCTTGAACGATTAAAATGCGATTAATCAAGATTAATTAATTATAAAGCCTCTAATTAATTAGATTATTTTTTTAATCAAGTCTCACCCCTAATAAATAATAATAATAATAAAAGAACACATTCCATCGTTGGTGGAAATAAACAATGGCACTCAAAAAAAAAAACATTACTGGCAATAAAATGGAAAAATTCTCATTATTTCATCAAAAAATAAACTAAAAGCGGCATTTTTATCTCTGAGAAGTTAATATTAGCCATAGAACAGAATGCAGATAAAGCTGTTGTTTGTTTCTATTCTAAAGAAAAATAAACCCTACATCCCTTTCGTTTCAGACCAAGTAGCCACAAATAGGCAGCTCGTCTCAAAGATGTTTAATGCAGATAAACCCTGGAGGTATAATAAATCATTAAAAGAGCGAAAAGCAAGCAGACGTTGTGCTGAGCCAAAAATATTAATATTAGAGTTTACAGGATGATTGACTGAACTGCCCTGGTTCCCATCATTATGCTACAGAAACACAAATACAAACACCGTCCACGTTCAGACTAATACTTATTTTGGAGGTGAATCAAATGCATATTTCAGTGCACACAGCCAGCAAACACGGACGAGTCTAGTAATAATTTAACCATCTGTTGCTTTGTTAAACTCAGAGAAACCTAGGAAAAAAATAAATGCAACTAAACCAGCCCAATTTCACGTTCCATCACATCAAAGTGAGCTCTTTGATCCCTGAATGAATCTGTTGTGAGTTTAAAGGGAGAAAATACGAAAATGGCAGCTGATTACATCTGAGGATTTGAATTAATTGTGATGTGCTTTCTTTCTTTTTCCCCCGCCTCCTCCTCTTTACATGTGCTGATGTGTGCTCGCTGCCAAGGACGAAGTTTAAACAGCATGATTTTAACATTTAATGAGGGTGTTTGCTTATGATGTGTCTGATTTTGAGATTCAAAGCATGCGCTGTATGTAAAACAGTTGGCACGTCGGACCTCGACTTTATTCTGGGCTCAAACTGCAAAACTAGCTAAAAGTAAAGCGTGTTGGGTGGATAATTCTCTCCATGTCTCTCCCTCTCCATCCCCAGCAACCACAAGGACCTATTTAAGCTACAGCACGCTGGCAGCAGAGACGACAGGACTGTCAAAATACTGTGGTGGTGTTAGAGTCAAGGAGACCACAGCTTACCTTGGTGTAATAGTTTAGATTAATGAGTTTTACAGAGCTATAAACTGTCAGCGATACATTCAGCGCACGTCCCCCTCCCGCTCCTGCCTCTCGTTAATTTGCTGAAGTTGTTTCATTCTGAGCTGAACGGTTAAAGTCGACATCGACGTGAGTTCCTTCTGAAGAAGCAGTAAATCTGAAAAGGCAACCGCAGATGAAAGCTCACGTTCTCGCGCCTTTTCCTCAAGATCAACACTTTCCCCCCTTTTTTCTTTGAGAAAGCAGCTCTTTATGATGTTTACGCTCACGTTTCTCTGCTCGGCCCTTTGCACTTCAAGTGCAAGCTAAGCATCTGACCTATATTAGAGATCTTTCATCTCGCACGGACGTGTTTCCCATACTTGTGATGTTCTTTATGCGCCGTTAAAGGGCGTTCGTGGCCTTCACAGGAAAACCGTTTGACAAGTGTGAGAAGATACTCTCCCCTACATGAAAGCTAGGTAAAATACGCTCTGACAGAAAGCCTCCTGAGTTTCTCTCTGTTTCTAACTCGCTGTTTTACAGCTTAAGATTGTTATTCTTTCATTTTACCATCACCACAGAGCAACTGTGCCTTTTTTTGGTGGTTTTATTTTTATTTTTTTACATTTCTCCATTTCCTCCTCTGAAGCTATAAAACTCAGAATGAGACAGACACTTGCATCTCATTTGATCACAACATGGGGGCAGTATAGCTAACACTGTACACCATTTGAACTAATCTCCAACATGTTTCTTTTCCTCCAAGTTATGAGACATTTTTAGGTTTATTGCATTTCTTACAGGTGTCTTTCTTTTTTAATCTCCTCTCAGCTCGCTAACCTTCCCCACCGGCAATGTTATGACCTAAATTTCTCAAAATAAACCCAGCAGAACCTACCCACACAAACTTCTACAGTAGAGCGCTTCTTTGTTTAAACGCTGCCAGTGAGGGAATAAGAGAATAAGTTGTGCTACTCACTCTGTTTGAAGCCGAGGAAGGGGATCCTCTCTATGGGCGTGTCTCGCTCTTTCATGTACTTGTAGAGCGCTACTAAGAAAGCCTGCTCCTCCGCCCGGCTCTCCTCTGATGTTTCCTCATCTTTCTTCTCCTCCTTTTTCTCACTTCTCTCCTCCTTCTCCTTTCCCCGCTCCTTCTCCTCGGTTGAGAGTTTCTTACTGAGGCCGGCGGGTCTTTGTTTGGCTGCTGTGGTTATTTTCCCATTGGGTACCGTTTTAAAGTTGGGCTTAACCTGCGGAGACGGAGCATACGGAGTCAGCAGATGCGTTTGAAGGAAAACTGAAAAGCCGTAACGAGCGTGTTATTTAAATGAGGCCAGACATCTGTGTGAGATGTGTTTGGATTTAAGTGCAAACAAACATTCGTAGCGGCCACAGAGGAGGCCTTTCATTGATTATCAATGGAGCGGCTCTTGTTGTCATCACAGATTAGGCAAAGATAAGTTCAGCTGGAGCTTTGAGGGAAAATTGCAGATATTGATTGAACTGTGCAAGGTCGTAGTAAAACAAAAACAGCCGTGGAAGGATGTTTTTTTTATTTTTAAGATACGATTAGCATAAGAGAATGACATTTATTACTGAAAAACACAGATTTTTGCTTTTAAGACACGCGTTCTGTTTATTTTGGGGCCAGGACTCGTTTTAAAGGTTAAATCAAACAAAAAAAATGAAAGCCTCTTGATTTGAACATAAACTAAAAACTAAAACAACAACTCAAGGTTTCAGTATTTACAAGCCATCCTTCGTTTTAATGGAAAATTTGGTCAAATGAGATAAACAACTTGTTCTTTTGTAGGAATGTGTTTAGAGGAAGAGAGCTCTGCTTCGTAACAGATGCTATCAGGACCAATCAATGACTAAATGAGTCCGATTAAATAAATTGTATTGTTCTACAGCTGCTTTAGAGATAAGGAAGCAAATATTTAGATCACTGTCCATCGTTTAAAACGTGAAAACAGTCAACATGTCTGTTACAACTCGTCCCATGTACTCCACCTATGTCAGATTAGATCACGCCTTTGTGCAACATGTGGCCTTCGTCGTCTGTTACGTGTTTTCGTTTTTGTGCTTGATTGTTACACTGCTGCAGTTGCAACAGATTGTTTGGAAAACAGAGACGCTGTCGCCTCGTTCTGCAGCTGAAGATAAAAAACGATGACCTGGAAAGCCGTTGGTTAGCAACAGGAGTCGCTGTGCTGGAGCACAAACATTAGGCAAACATTTCAAACGCTAGACCTAACATAAGCATCATAAAATTAAACAGTTTGACCCTTTTTGTTTGCTTTTCCTCGCAGCGCGACTAAGCAATCAGTGAAGTCGTATGTTTTTCTAACTAGCTTATCTAATCTCACCTTGGTTGTGGTTTTGCTCTCTGGACTTGAGGCGTCCTGAGCTGTTGCAGCTGTTGAGCCTTGGTTTGACCCTGATGACCCTTGACCAACAGAGTCCCGCCTCTGGGAGATGGACAGCTTCTTCTTTCGAGGTCGCCCCTTCAGGTTGGGAGCTGAGGAAGGAGGGGAAATTCTGATAAGGCCTTTTTAAATTATTATTTTAATTCACATAACGAATAGAAACATTCGAAAAATGTTTAAAAAGTAAAACAAATTTCCTGTGGGGGCACGTTGACGGTGAGCCGAAGAGAATCGAGGCAACGACAGGAACATTTACAACCAGGAAAAGGAATTTCACAGGCCTGCTAGTCTGTAGCTAATTATTTCTAAACTGGATTAGTGCAACATTGTGCTGAGTGGGGCTGCCAAATTGCTCCAATGTGCTGGTAAACACAATCCTTCAGCTTCCTTTGAGTCTGAAAGAAAAACTCCATTTAAATTCTGACAGTTTTAAGGACTACATGCAACGCCGGGGCGTCAAAAGAGTCAAACAGTCAGTACAATAATGCAAATGACAGACGGGTTAACCCACAGCCCACAAAAGGAAAGAAATATCAAACCATTTCTGCAAAGAGGAATATTTCTTACAGATGTGACTTTTTTTTAACCACAACATACAAAAATACTTCACCTTGCTTTTTTCTTATCGTTCCATCATAAAACATTATTCCGCCTTAAAGAAGCAATGGTTAATACTGATTTCTATTTATTTTTCTACGATTAGTTTCCTCGTGTCTTAGAGCCAAACACAGTTAATTAAAAACACATGAACCTGCCTGATAGGAGCTCTTTGTTTGAAAGGCTGGCAGACATAATTGCTCAGTTCACATTACACACACAATAAAGTATTTAAACCCTCCAAGTCCTTTGAACACCCACGTTTATGTCAACCAACGATTGTAATGTAAGTTCCTGGCAGAGCGCCTTCGCCTGAACGCAACAACGCCAGCAGAGATAAGCTCCGAGGGGAGAAAGAAAAAGAGACAAACTTCAAATAATCTAACTTCAGTCGAGTATTTCTCACAGTCAACATTCTTCCTTTGCATCTGCAGAGGCAGCTCTATCCCATTCAAGGTTGTTTCTCTGCCAAAAGGACTCGAAGATTGTTTTCGTCACAGCAAATATTCTCATCAGGAAAAATGTTACAAGCTGAATAAAAGTTTAAAGTCATTAAAAGGCTAAAACAACTCTGGACTCGGCAGCCTATCGCTCCATGTTGTTATTATCACAACCGCTGTGGAAAAACAGCGCAAGGAAATTCCAAGGACATTTGTTGTGCATTTGTCATCTCTTTGGCGCTGTAAAAACAAGTTTTCACCACTGTAATCTTCACTTAGAAAGCACCGGGTGTGTTCCTCCCTCATCTCGCGGCTCACTCTGCCTCCTTTATTTTGTGAATTACTCATTAAGCCCCACAAATCACATGAATCTGACAGCTTAATCGTTTACTCATGTTCGTTTTTGAGAGGACATCGGCAGAAAGGGTTCGCGAGGACATATCGAGTGACCTGAAACGTTTTCTCACTTTAGAAAATCTCAGAATCTCAGGAAAGCTATCAGATAATAGAATTTAGAAAAACATAACAAGTCCCGCTAAGAAACACAAGCAATTAATTGAGATTTTCCTCTGAGTGAGGTCAGACTCGGAGCGCGGTTCTGTTTTTAGTCCAATCACTAACCCACCCCGACACCCTACACTCGCTTACATAACCTGCTTGTCTGTTTACATTTTTCATCGGGTCAAATACTGCTGCATAGGAAAATGGTGCAATTACAGCAAAAAAAAAAAGCTGCACTGAATAACAGAATGAGCGTGAGCTGAAGCATATTCAAACAAACCAGGTGCTCTGAACTCGGGTTTAAAGGTGACTCATGTATTTTTGCACACAAAAGCTCAGAAGTCGCTGTGCAGATGCAGCGATCTGTTCTCCACATGGCAGCGTTGCATAAGGGAGGAGTCACCAGCTTCAGAACATTAAAAAAACAAAGTCTGCAGATTGATTTTCTCAAATGGAAACAGACTTTTATAGTATGTAGGAAAATAAAGCTGTAACATCACAAGACAATGATTTTACAGCGAGCGCCCTGGGAGATGTGGTATTTTTACCACTCTGTGGGCATTAAGTGTTTTTGTCAATGCGCTAAAAAAGATCAGTTAAGCATGCGTGGTACTTCCCTCTTTGAGCTAAAACGGTCTCCTACAGTCACTTACCAAAAATGGATGCTGATCAAGCTTCCACATTCTTTTTTTTTGCTTCCCACTGGGTTGGTTATTGCTCAAGTGCTTCTTTCTATTTATCTGGGACACTAATATGACTTGGAGACATGCCTTGAAGTGGCCAGAAGGCTCATGTTTGGTCCTTCACAAACCCCCAAAGACACCTCGCTCTCTCTCTGAGATGGCTTAATGAGGAGAAGTGGTGACTATTATGAGTTGTGCCCAGTGCCGTGTCCAGACCTTTTTAAATAGGGTGGCCCAGGTGGGGCACTGCTTTATGCATGGGTGGCAACTATGGTTATGCTTTTGTTTTAAACCCCAAACCTTTTGTGGACAATGTAAAGTCTATTTAAATGGAATACAGTGGGGTGGCCAATCAAATTCTAAGGGTGGCATGTGCCACCCCAGGCCACTCCCCGGACACGCCCCTGGTTGTGCCTTGCTGTGAGGAGGTAAGAAGCAGGAAAAAATATAAAGACGTCATCAAAGCTCCACAAATCCCAAATGTCACAACAGCAATGATGTCAAACACTCTCAGCTTCAAAACAAGGCTCTGTTTAATAATTTCACCCCCCCAGAATCAATTAAGCACAGAAGTAATGCCAGTGCGATGATGTCAACGATAATGGGAAAACTCATTAGAGACAGCTCAGGGACGGTTCTGATAGTTGTCTGCTTTGGCAGAGAAGAGCCACGGGGAACCAGAGAAACGGACTGATTGACTGCTGAGGATACAGCATCGCGTAAGAAGAGCTCAGCTGATGGATGTCTGACACGACAACGCTCAATAGCTACGTACATGTTCACTTAATAGAAACTAAAGTTGACTCAGAAATTCCCTTTAAGTGAGCACGTGACTGTGCTGATAGCGTGCGTGCGTGCGTGTGATTTTTGTCCTTTTCATTTTGCCTGGCAAACTGAAATAAAAAGATTAGGGATCTAAAAATACTTTGATATACTTAAGCAGATTAGCGGCCAACTCATCCTTTCATTTGGCACTTTTGGCACAATAACACTCATGCCTGAAATAATCAGTCACAACTAAACACAAGTGCACTTGTTTATTTATTTGGCCGCACCAACAATGTTGATCAAGGGTGGCAAATTGAGACGTTCATTCTTTTAACTTTGTTATTTTAAGGTTTATTTCAATCATAAAAAATTAAAAGTTAAATTTACTCGTAAATTTACTCTGGGAGAAGCTCGGGATGGAGCCGTTTCTCCTCCTCATCGAGAAGAGTTCACAGATGGCTTGGGGGTCTGACTAGGATGCCTCATCGTTGCCTTTCTTTGTGGGTTTTCTGGTTACATTCTGCTGAGAGAAGCCCCTGTGGAAGACCCAGAACTCTCTGCTGGAATTTTATATCTTCTTTGGTTTGGGAACAGAGGCGGATCTAGGATTTTTCCAACTATGGGGCCATCAAAGGGCCACAGTATTTATAAACAGGCCAAGTATTAGCCCAATCCTCGGTTTTGGTATGGTAGATACATTTCACCTGTGGCCCCACCCCTAAAACCGCCAATGCTTGGGAATAACCGCCGGATCTCCCAGGAGGAGCTGGAGAGTGTTACTGAGAACAGGGATTTCAGGAACTCCCTCCTGACCTTTCCATTCACGACTCAAACTTGGATAAATACTGGAAAATAAACGTTTTTACCACCAACGTCAGGTTCAAAATCATTTTTTATGTGAGTTATACAAAAATATATATATTTTTATTTGTTGAGTGGGAGAAAAGAAGAACATAAACATCCTTTATTGCATCTTCTGTCTTAGGAGTCGAGGGCGAGTCCTTAAATATTTCAAAAATGATGAATGATGAATGTTTTTGCCACCAGCAGATGAAAACATATCTGACAGTCTTTATAGGCACAAGTTTCAAGGCTCACAGTTGAGTAATTGTTGAAAAGCACCCTGTCTTTAGAGTGTTGGTATTCTTTTAAATGACTAAGAACCAGAAGTTACATTTTTACATATTTGTCAAAACTGAAAAACCTTTTGAGTCAGCCTGACAAAAACCTTTGATTTGTGAAAGCTTTCAGTGGGAACCAATCAAAACCAGCAGCTGATGTCACAAACAGGAAAGGAGGTCAGATCTCTCCAAAGCGCTGATCTCTAAAACCAAACTTTGTACCTGGCTGGCAGTCAAAAAAACTAAAAAACCTCCTATTTTAGTTTTTTTATAACATCAACATGATCTCAGTTAAAAATGTCACGAGGTCAGTAAAAAAGCTCAGGAGATAATCTGTATTTAGTTAATAAAAAGAGGATAATTAAGTAAAACACAGCTTTTATGCTAAGGTTTCTAATCTTCAGAGTAAAAATGACATCAAGGTGAAATATAGCGGTTCAACTTCAACAGTGGTTACATAAACTCACCTTCGTTTCTATCTACAAATAATTCAAATGACAAGAAAACAGACGAGTTTCACTTTGAATAACAGCTGCAGAGAAAACGATCAGACTGCAGTCGTTTCTTTTTACTATTTATAAAGATGGTGTGGTGAGTCCTGAGCAAAAGGATGCAACAAAGGAAGCATTAACGCTCCTCGCATTAAGTATTTACAGAGTGTGTTATATAACAGCTGCCACTTTAGACACTTTCACATCACTTCACACGGTTTGAAACCCTCCTAAGCAAAACAGCTTGTTTTCTTATCTAAATGTTTACAATTTCTCACCAGACAGTTTTTTTTCCTTCAGCAAACTGAGAGCAAACGAATTTGAAAAGATGCCAAACAGGAAGTGAGATGATATCTCAGCACCTGTTTTATCTGTTGACACTAAACTTGGTGTTTGGACTCTGTACCCCTTCCTGAGATTCTGAATAAATACAGAAAAACAGATTGTCTAAAGTCGGATGCTGCATTGGCACTTACAGCCACACAGATGAAGTTGTCATGGCGACAGTGCCCTGCTGAACCGCTTAGCCCCCTCAAGTCTCCAAATTCGTCTATATTTATCCGCTGTTTGCCTGCCAACATGCTAAAAGTAAAACACCTGAAGTAAATATTATGTGCTTTAATGCTAAAAGCGTATAGCGTCATCCTGCGTCGTGTTATGCAAATGCACAGAGCGATATGAATGTTTATCATGTGTTTTATTGGCTTCTCAGAGGTCAAACTGACACTTGAGGAGATTATGAGAAATACTAATGACACAGACATTACAAAACCCAACAAAGCCACACGGTCGTCCTGATCGGTTGTTTAAATAAATAAAAGAACCGAACTGACTCCTCAGAAGTGAAACAGCACCAGCCAAGGAAACCGAGACTGACTGATTGAATGCCCCAGGAGAAAATGTCACATCTGCGATTTCACCAAGCAAAACTCCCACTCGTGTTTGCACTCAAACTCGTAATTCTACAGTTTAACACCAACTTCCTCTCAACAGAATGAGGTCCAAGTTCGAGCAGCGAGGTGCGGGAGGATGAGTGAAGCATGACAAGGAGAAGCAGCGGTTGATGCACAAACGTGTTTTGACAAATTTTGTTGCCTTTCCTGGTTGCAAATTCACCAAAAGGCCCGACGCCCACTCAGCAATTACGAGCATTGCTCGCAGTCAAGGGTAGCATTCGTGTTGCATTATACTTGTCTGAACAGCGCCGCGCGTCCTCTAAGAAACACGTGAATACTCTGCAATTTGTAAAATTAAAATTCAGCCTCAGCGTAAACAAAAATCATCTGCCTGAGATTAGAAGCGAAGTGGCCAAGACCAACAGCGTAAAAAAAAAAGTAAAACAATTACATTCTGCTGATAACACAAACCAAATTACCGGAGCTGACCTTTTGAGTAAGCAGCACAGATAGTGATAATGAAAAGTCCAGCTCTGTTTTAATCAGAGTGAATTCTATGAGCGGTATCTACAGTCAGTGTGAAGGCAAACTCCCTGGTGAGTCACAGGACATAAAGGATCTTTAACCAAACAGAGTCATCAGTAAAACATCCTGCAGCGACCATCCCCTCTGGAGCAACACGGTGATGCATCTGTGCAAGTGAAAAGGAACACCCCCCGCCCCTCCCCTCCAGGATGGATTTGTAAATGAACCTGTACCTGTGAATAAACCAATGCACACAAAAAAGCCCATTCAGGTCTGACGTACCGGGTTACAGCAGTGGAAATTTACAGCAAGTCATCAAGCATAAAGCGCCACAGCTGACAACACTTCCACTCAGATAACAATAACCTCTTCAGTCAGCAAACGCCCCACAGAACATATGGAATAATAATAATAATAAAAATAAAAACACCTGACCAAATTAAACCAACTAAGCAGTAAATAATGAATAATGCATGATGAATGGAGATACCAAACACCCCGTGATGCAGCTCCTGAGGCATAAACTTTAATCTGTGGAGCAGTGGAGCATTAAACGTGCGATCAGTGAAGTAATATTACACTTTTTAACTCCACTGGAGGCACAATGAAGTGACAAGGGGAGCTCCAAAGCAGCAAAAATGACGGTACCAGAGAGAATATATGAAATATATATAATGTGTCTGAGCTGGCAGTGACAGGCGGCAACGTGTCTTCACCATATGTCAAAAAAAAAAAAAGTAACCCCAAGAGGTTGGAGGGATTTCAAGGACTGCTGCTTGAACGGCACACATCTGACCAAAGTTTCAGGAGCTTCTTGGAAACACGTTTGATTTTTTTTCCAGGCTATTTCTGAGTAAATAC
Source organism: Aphyosemion australe (assembly GCA_006937985.1). Taxonomy (NCBI): domain Eukaryota; kingdom Metazoa; phylum Chordata; class Actinopteri; order Cyprinodontiformes; family Nothobranchiidae; genus Aphyosemion; species Aphyosemion australe. Next base: position 1,559,924 of record SSNS01000090.1, read on the forward strand.
AGATTTATAATGACATGTAAGTCATCAGAAGGTTAAGCGGCTTCGATGACTTGATCGTGAGGCTACTTGCTCCAGTTCTACGTTTAAATGGGAAATAAATCAATATAAACTTCATATTTTTTTATGCCTCTCAACTGTTTCCATTAACCGTCCACCTGAAGTCGTTCACAAATCCATTAAAATAGTTTTCTACTATTATTCAAGCAACGTTTTCATGATATGTTTATCATTCCTGCTCTAAGAGGAGAGTTATGGCAGAAATAAACGATGATTCATGTTTGTTTATGAATTCTATACAACAGAAGCGGGCTGAGCGAGGACATAACTTTGATGTTTGTTGTGCCGATTTTACCTTTGATGAGATGGTTGGAAGGAATCAAGAAGGTCTAGTTTATAAGAGTTTTGTTTGTTTGATCATTTAGACAAAGGAAGTGGCTTAGAAATAAGAAATGTTACGTATTGATGGTTTTATCCCTCCAAAACTAAAAAAGCTATCCTTTTCTTTTATTCTTTTAACGCCGTAATTCCTTATTCAATCATATCTGATACATTTTAAGATTTCTACCTCTGTAACAGGATTAGCTCTTTCCTGTTGTCTCAACAATTTACATGTTTTACCTGGTGGTTGATCTGTATGCTGCAGGTGCCAATTTAATGTATGTTTATTATTGCTTTGTTTTTTAATCCAATCCAGATTTATTTATAGAGCACTTTATACACAGTAGAATCGAACAAAGCGCTGAACAATAAGAGCGATAAACGATAAAAGCACACATCAAATAACAGACATCTGAGCTAAAAATGCTAAAACAATAAAATCACAGAAAAAATACCTCTGAGCTAATTTAATAGAAAATTTAATTCTTGCTACTTTAAAGGCATAATATGCAACTTTTCTTTTCTTGGGCCAGTATGTGCTAAAACGACCCTTTACAGGGTTAATGACATGCTTCCTGCACATCTTAGATCGTGAACACAGCTGATTTGTTTGATTTAGTGATGAACCGCTCCTGTAGACACTAATGAAGGCTGAGGAGACATTTCAGCAGTTAGATTAAAGGTTGAATACGTAACATGAACACCATCTAGTATGTGGAGGTTGTAGTTGCAACAATAGAACAAGGTTACCAGCCATCGGGATGCCAGGTTTGCTACCGACATGGGAAGTGACCATCCAGCACCACGTCCAGTGACGACCTAAACCTTTAGATCTTTTATGGTCACTCCTCTTCTGAGAAGGATAACGACATCTTCTGGACTCAGAAGCAGCTGCTTGATTTGCCGAGTCCACCATTTTCCACAGTGCCAGCCTCACTGTGCTGAGCAAACTGTTTACCGTATTTGGAAACCCGCAATGACGCCCTCTATTGGCTGGTAGATGGAAACATAAACCCAGTGTCAAAATAAATACTTGATTATTTTTTAATTAAAATATAGCTTTTAAAGGAAATACTGTACCTTCATTTTTCACACCTCTAAACGCCCTGAGGAGGTAATGTTTTTAAGAAATATATCTTTTTATTAAATTTTATTAAATTGTTCCATATTCACTAACGGACACTAGGGGGTGCTAAAAGCAAGCCAAAACTGTATAGTATCTCTTTAACATTAGCCAAAACAATAGTTCAGTCTTTAGAAATCTGAATTTTCTGATTATTATTTCATTTGTTAGTCAATAAAATATACATTTTATTATGTTTTATATTACTATTTGTATTTTTTAAAATAAATACACTTTACAAATGTTTGAATGCCAGAATCGATCAGTGACATTATTCTTAAATCTCTCTCTCACCAACCTACCTCAATCTCTCCTTCTTTCTTATATATATATATATGTGTGTGTGTGTGTGTGTGTGTATATGTATATATGTATATATATATATATATATATATATATATATATATATATTTCACACACTACATCATTCATCTTTTCCATTTCCATGTAGCATAGCAACATGTTATTACACGTCTTTTTTAAAATGCTCACAATTCCTTTGTTCCTTTTCTCCAGGCGGATTCCAGCTCAGAGTCATTTAAGACAAACTGACAGCTCACAACACAACAAAAACCGTCATACTTCAAGCATCTCTATCACTCCAGTCCTCAAACATTACGCAATGTGCCCACAGAGAGCGAGGGCGGACACAGTACACGGTTTTATTATTACTATTTATTATCATTATTAATCATCAAGTCCTCCATAGCTCCAAAGATGATTCCAGTGTTAATTAATTTCACATAAATATCCAGATGAAGACGGACTTAAACCGAAAAACAATTCAGTCACATTCAGTCAGCCTCACATGGAATTTCACATCAGCGATACTGACATATTTCTTTTCGCCCATGAACGCAACATAAGAACATATTTTTATGCCTCAGTGCCCGGCAGCTATTCTGGTTTTAATGAAAGCGTTTGGCTGCTTCCTAGGTCTCATAATGAATACTAGTTATTACACAAACTAACAAGTTATTCCAGCTTTCAGCAAGACCAAATAAAAATGTTTTTCTCCGGCGTGTAGAGTTTGATGAAAGCACCTGAAGGTTTCTGTTTTGGGAACTTGATGTTTCTTTTTTTGACCACTGACAAAGAAAATCACTGTAATACAAACCTGCTGGAACACGTGCCCGAGTAAAAGGCAGAGATTAGCTGAGCTTGTTACTAAAAGAGGTCTAACAACAATCCCCCCGAGGTGCAGCCGACTCATCCACAGGTCCTCAAAAGCTTCTTGTAAACAGGTCTTTCTTTCTAACAGCACAGCCCCCCGACTGACTCGGCTCCTGCCTTTAAAAGAGCAAGCTCACCCCAATTACATGCACAAAAAACTCCAAGCCAACAAGCTGCTGCTTTGTTCTCTCATTTATATAAAGGTGTACATTGAGACGTTTGTAACCCAGAGCAGACAGAGTGAATAAAACTGGCTTTTTCTGATCTCTGAATAGAAAAATTACATATAAAAGTGCACCACCTGTTCTTTGAAAGAGAATGGAAAATGCTGAAAACACAAAACTGACATATTTTGACCTTATAAAATTGTTAGAGGAAAATGGAAAAACAGCAGCCTTTGCCTGTATCCAGCCGAGCAGAGGAAGCATTAGCATTCAATCTGAGTCTGATTGACTAAAGTCTGACTCTAATATTTTAAAACAGTTTGTTTGCCATCTAGCTGCCGTGTTGTCTCGCTGCTGCTGAGCAGGAATTAAAACCTGGGTTTGTCATTAAACGTAATCCATTTCACAAGTCCAGAAATCAACTGATTATGAAAAATAACACAAAAGGATTCAGTTTGCAGCTTAAAAAGGACATTTTTCTTTAGAACTTTCTTCCAAAAAACACACCCCTATCGTTTTTCTTTTGATTATCCAACCATGCAAGGACATTTCTGGGAAAACAGCAATCTTTTAATGCAATCACCACCACAAACCAAATTCCATTAACCTCCATCATAATGAGGCGGAGGCAGTCCCCCTTGAACAAATCAAACCAGAAATATCTAAAGCGTTTGGAGCCACTAGAGGCAGAAAAATAAACATATTTTTCATCCTTTAATCAAATCTCTAATGTGCACGTATGAATGTTTTCACTATGAATGCATGAATACATCCATGAGATTTATGGCTTTTCCGACTCTCACCAGATCCCGTCTCCTCGCTGCAACAAATCTGACACCTTGTTCCAGTCTATTTCCCAAGTCTATCATTTCCCGTACAAATGCTGCATTATATAGGCTGCAGTCTGTTTTTATTTCCCTCAAAGACGATTCCCTTCAGCTGGCTGACTGACAGCAGAGTGTGGATGCATCATTATCTCCTTCACAGAGCCTGTCTGTTGCCGTAGCCTGTGGCAGACCTCAATCACACGCTATTAGAAGTGACTTTGGCTTCCACAGAGTGTCGCCTGCTGCAGGTGCGCGGCGCATTTTGTTAACCAACGGGTTGCAGGTCAACAAGCCGATCTAGATCTACAAACTTCTAAAGGTGGATCCTCGAGGCTAATAAATTCATTGGACTTAGCTTGCACTTTCTAAGGCAAAACAGATGCGGGAGAATGATGTTCATCCAGAGAGCAGAGGTCACTGAGGCTATTAAAGAGTTTGAACAGAAAAATAAAACTCCCCGCAGGAAGGATTTCAAACCTGCAAGCTAAAACAGTCGGGTTAAACGAAACAATTTGGCAATTTTATTATCTAAACTCCCCGCATGATGTTGCAGTTTTAGCTTAAAGGAATATTGATTCACTGCAGTTTTTAGTTGGAGTTAATTTGAAGATTAAAATGCCGCTCAGGTCTGGAGTTTTAGTCCGAGGTTGCGGCACACACAAGTAATTAGATCCACCGTTGAGGGTCTATATGCTAATACCTCGGCTGATAGTGCACAGTAGATAAATCATGCTTATAGATTGATGTCTTCCTCTGTGGCCCCTGTGAATATAACAAGATAGCCTCCAACAGCATCAAAATATTGGCTTTATGCATGCAAACACACTTTGCAATAAAGCCCAGCTCACATGGATAAGGGATGAATTGTCTCAGTTGACATTTTAAACTGCAGCCCACCACAGCGACTATTATCAGGTGTTTATACTCAAATATGTTTCCCTGCTGTAGAAAATACTCTTTTTGTGCGCTAATCCTGACAATTTGTCATATTTAAATTCAGCAACACTTAGGAAGAACTCATCCATTCAGAGTGAAATCAATTCTTTCACCCCCATCTCACTCCTTTGCCTATTTTTGAATTTCTCCCACTCCTCTGCTTCTATCTATTTTTCTTCCCCTTCTGCATGTAAGCGGCAACAAATGTAATTACAAAAAGGTGGAGTTGGGAGGGTGTGTGTGTGCATGCGTGTGTGTGTGTATAAGAGGGGGGGTGTTGATTGCTGTGCATGCACAACAAAACGCAACATTAAAAAGCTATTATCAGAAAAGGGAACGTTTTGGCAGATATATGACTGAGGGCAGCTCTCGCCATATGTTTGTGGAGACGGGGACAACAAGTCAGGTAGTAATTATCAATCATCATCAGGAGAAACCGTCAAAGCGCTCGGCCGCAGCACGCTCCGACTGGCGTTGCCATGGAGACAAGCCTACATAGCTGCAAAATGATGTGTGTTTACCAGGGCATTAAAAATACTCTCATATTTTTATTTAGCACTTACCAAAATCAAGTAAATTGTTCTTGTGCGTGTGTGTGTGCACGCGTGTGTGTGTGTTTTGATTTTCCTGCCAAGCCATACTAGCAAAGAGGGAAATAAATAAGGATAATTTCAGCTGAGGTTATGGTTTTGGGCTTGTTTCTGATTTCCTTTTGCCTTCAGTTTCTGGCATGTTAGCGGCTACAATTAGACTGATACGTAGACGGAATACTTTCACCACCACGGTAATAGAACAAGATAAATGTGTCTATGTGTGCCCATACATAATGCATTTGCCAGTAATGAGCTCATTTCTGTGACTATACCGTTGCTGTACACAGACCCTCCATTCAGACTGTCCCTGCTGATATTCCTCTGCCAAGTAAAAGAGGACGTTCTCCCAAACCATCATGACTTTGTCAGTTTCAGTTTTGCATATTTCTCTCTCTCTTTGCATAACCTGCTCTGTTTCCCTTTTTGCATACACCACATGCATTTAAATCAATTGTCTCGGCCTGCCTTAAAGGCGATTCGTTTTCAGAAACAGCGTGTAACAGTAAGAGGCTTTTTTTTTAACCGAATCAGGAATGTCTCTGGAACGCTTCCAAACGTTTCTGCTGATAATGGTGCTTTCAGATAACAATCAATTTCCATGTGACCTCAATCCATTACCCTTCCAGGATTATTTTCACTTAAAACAATTTCTGAAAATTAGACACATACAGTGAGCTTTTAAACATTGACAACAGTTTAGAGGAAAGCTGTGCTCTGGTGCATATATGTAATAGAAATTTTCATGCTTTATTAGGGCAGACATTTGGAAAAAAAAGGGGGGTAGTGTTCTTAATTCGTTATTTGTGCAGTGTTGTGCATGCTGCCCCAGGGGAGAAGCAACATTACTCTTTCATCAGATCAAATGAAGCAGAGCTGTGTCGTTCCAGGAAGAGCCAATTAAACAGTTCAAAGAAGTTTATTATTGCGATGGATTATGAAATCATTCTCATCGGATTCATCAGGGTGTGTGTTTCTTCTGGGGTGTGAATGTGTGTACTTTAGCACTGCGCAAACTCATAAAGGCTGTCAGCTAAAGCTCTCCATTTGCAAGGTAAATAGGAAATTATGTTAGGTTGTTACACAAAGATTTTACAAGCTGGAATGTATTCCCTGAGTTATAGTTTTATAAATTTTCTTTCTGATTCCTGTTTTCTTTTCTATCCACCTCATGTGATCGCCTCATGATGGGAGTGTTGCTTCCTGTTAAGCACTTATTAACACACATCGCATTTGAGACGTGGTTTTAATCTTAACCCAGTTCCTTTGAGGAATGCGACGACCTCTGACCCCGACCAAGTGAATAATAAAGCCCGGTATTTATCTCATGACACGCGCATAATTGCACGGAGAAATTATTCGAGGTCAAAACCGTCTAACGTGGCTTCGTGTTTCTGTTTTTTGAGCTGTAATAAATCACTGTGCTATTTTTAAATCTGGACAAAAACAAAGCAGCTACACAAGCAGATAAACGTGCATTTCTAACAAGTCAACATGTCACTTTGGCTTCTTTTTTTTCCCTCTTGTGCTCAAGAGTTGGCCAGTAGCTCTAAATGGTCAACGTTCCAGGAGAGGAAATTAAAAAATAAATCCCATTTTGCAAAGAAACATTAGGAGCACACAGAGGGACTGCTGTCCCACACACTCACACACACTCATGCACAGTGTTGTTCGAAGAGTGCCACATGTAAAACAGAGTCATAGTTACATAATGTGGAGGATTTGCTAAAAACGGGATAACCTTCAAGCGCTTCCACATCATTTGTACTGACAGACTGCTGCAACATCTCAGTAGGACTGGAGCTTTAAAAAAATACAGTTTTTCAATTTGGCTTTTGGAGGAAGAGAGACGAATAGACAGAGGGAGGGAGGGAGGTAGGGAGGGAGGGAGGGGGAGGAAAGAGTGAGGGAGAGATGAAAGGGAGCAGTGGATAAGCTTCAAGGCTTATCCTATTCATTACTGGAGGGGGAAAAAAATCACAGCATCGACCTATAAATAAATGAATGCCAGGATAAACACGAAGCCCATACATCAATAAAACATATGTATTCTAATAGATCACGCTCCAGTTACACATGATGGGATTGAGTCAGCCAATGAGCCCAATCACAGGGACTTTATCATTTTGAAAAGGTACACAGCATTAAGCCAGGGTGATTATAAATAATCGTCATTCTCCCAACAAAATAGGCCAATGCATACTTTTATCTCTTTGTTCTTTTCCCCTTGTTCTTGTGCTAATTTATTAAATTTCACTGGAACTTCTTTCTCTCCTCTTTTTGTTTGTAATTGAAAAATAATAAAGCAAAAAGATTCAAAAGAAACTATGAAAGGTTTGCAAACTGCAGCTGCCACAAATACAACATCCTTTTTTTTTTGGAAAAAAGACCTGAGAACATCAATCACAGCATCAAACAGCATAATCCCCACCGTGCAAACATTGTGCACGAGCAGAATAACAGGGATTTTTGACGTCACTTAAGTTACACAAGCTCTTTTCAGGAACAACAACTTCCAACAGGCCTCTACCTGCAGAAAGACAACAGTCAGCCAGGAAACCAGCTATAAGGCTGCATTCATGAGGTGTTTCTACACCAGACTCACTGCCAGAGGCAGACTCTGTAAACAGCGTTTACTAGATGACTCAGACGTGCTCACTCCAGGTTGCAACATGCTGTTCTGTAAATTTTATTAAGAATATTTAATACAACCCACATAAAAACATTTTTTTAAACATTGCACCGTATCATTTTATCCTGTAAATATCACAAACGCGTGTCTCTGCAGCGTTCGACAAGTGTATTAATGGAATAATCATTAAAGCCATTAAGAAAAAGGTCAAGCTGGCCTTCTCAGCTGAAGTGTAAAGTCAGTAATTACATCCTCCACAGTTTATCAGTTCTTTTAGATTAAACAAAAGTGCAACGTTTTGTTTCCTCCTTTTATCTCAAAGTCTAATAATAACCTGTCAAAGAATTTCAAACATGAAGCCAGAACAGTTCACCTCATGTGTCAGCTTTATTCTTGTCAGTTGTCATCTTACGTAGGAGCCGGTTTGACATAATTCTTGAATGGTGCATTTAAAGACACTCTAACGTCTTTCATTGTAAAGGCTGCTCCCGGTGAACGCCGCTCTCAGAGACTACTGTACTGACAGAAAACCTGAAGAATGACAACAACAATAAAACCATCTGATCTGAACGCGTTTGGCAGAAGACGCTGAGATCTTGGATGTCGGAGTTTCCATAAACGCAGCAGCAGGAAACTGTCGCTGTACTCGCGGCTTCAATAACATGTGATGACAGCACGACAATAAAATGGTGACTGAATGGTTTACTGGGCTGGATCACTGGTATGAATATGATTTCATGCTTTTGTAAAGACGCTCAAGTGAAACTGAAATTATAATAGCTGCAGTGAAAGATTAGACAAGAAGTGCTGTTGTTATCCCACTTCCCACAATCTATCAGTCATCTCATAAAACTCCATCATGATTTAGAAGCTCTAAAATTAATTTCCCCGACTTTCTGTTGCTCCTCCACTAAATTAGCTTAATTCTTTACAGCCTTGGGTCGCAAAAATAAATGTTCTAATAGGATAAGAATCTAAAGCTTAACATACAGTTATGATTGATTAACTTTAATGTGATTTCTCTATATTTCAACAGAAAAGCAGCTAATCATCTGAGAGTCAGGAAGCAACAATCAGAAAGATCTGAGTCACATTCAACCACTGTGGCATTAAATCCACCTTAAAGCAGGTCAATGAAACTGAAAGAACGTGATTAAGACACATTTATGGTTATCTTTTGTACATGACATGAGAACCGAAACTCTTATGTTTGATCCTTCATACATGGAAAGTTATTTTACAGAAATGCAAAACACATGTACGATAAGTCGTCTCACAGCAGATGTTCGGCCTATTTTAATATTCCCTTCATGCCCTGATTATGAAATGTGACCACACAAGCATAACGTGTGCTCTTTTCTCCTCCAAAATCCTCCTCTATAGCCTCTGTACAGCACAACATACGGACGGTGAAATATTCATGAACTGTTGCTGAACACAAATCTGCACAGGAGATGGGAAAACATGAGCTTAGCAAGCAATTTGCCTCTTACGTTAACCGGCGGGGCCGTCATGAGGCGGTATTGGCATATGCATACGTCCTCTAATCAGATTTCATGTTTAAGGAGCGCAGAGAAAGTGGTTCAAGTTGTGGAAACAATGACATCATGCTGCATGTTCATCTGGAGACCCAACCCAAAATCAAGCTCTACAGACAGGCTTGAGGTTTTGACACGTTCACCGCTTTTAAACATTTCTTGTCCTCGTTTCGTCTTCTGCTTTTTATTATAGTATCGGTTTCAGTCAGGGGACAAATCAATGACCTTTATTTGCCGTGCACCAGCTCAGACGTGCAGAAACATCCTCAGAAATACACATGCAGCAGAGAGAAAAAAAACTAATTAAAGCCACAGATGTATAAAACTGGCATGCGTGTACTCATGTATAAAAATAGGTTGCAAATTTCTGCTTATGATTAGTGCATCTGGACAAAATTAAAATACTGAAGCAATAAATTGCTTTTTATTCTTCTCCCCCCTCTCAGGAGGATTACTAAAAAGGATTCCAGAGGATTGCACTGAAAATGTTTCCTAATAGTGGAAAAATCAAACTAACATGGAGTCAGATATTTCAAACAAAGCAAAGCGAGCTGAGCACATCGTTTCTGTGCCAAAGACCTTAAGAATATGGGAGGAATGAGTGAGAGCAGAAAGAAAAGAGGAGGAGGAGGAGAGCTTTGCCTCAAACCTGATTGCCTCACTAACTTTTAAAATACTGTTATTTTAAACTCTGCGCTGGAGGAGTGTTCGGTTTCTGACAAAGCTGAGCTAGGGAGCGGAGTCAGAGAGCAAAATTACAGAGAAAAATATTTTCCTTAACAAAATCCCATCTTGTTTAAATATATCATCATCATCATATACCCAGAGTTTGGCAAAGCTTATTACATTTCTTTGTGGCACATTCTGCAAAGCTCCCTGCCAAATTAACGTGAGTAATACGCAACACACAGAACATAACAGAGCAAAAAAAAACAAAATGTTGTGATCTGTTATTCAGCACTGAGAGGCTTTGGCCCACTCAAACTATTTCTGGCTTTTTATCACTGCAGAGAGCCTCAGTAATGCCAATATTATTACAGTGCAGTATGTCACACCTTTGTTATTCTTAGGTTTATATAAGAGATTGATTTTCATTCTGTGTGTCAGGGAGAATGCAATAAGTAGAAAATATTTGTAATGGCGGCGCCTAAAACACAATTTATATCTCTTGTTAGGCGTTTGTGCAGCGGTGATATTACGTTCCTCCTGGCAAGGAAAGAAATTGAGGACACAAAGTAGCATGGGTATAATCAATCCACGCTGGCAGAGAATGCAAGATAATTATAAACAAAAACTGTGTCATTCCCCGCGAGGGAAGCAGCTGCTGGGCTGACAGGCGATGCTGAACATGAATATGGATCACAGGACTTGAGATCTAACGGATGCAACCGCAGTTTTGTTCAAGATGTTTCAAAAGGAAAGGACGCTGGCAACGCAGATTCAATACATGATGGGAGTCAAATGAAGCTGAATTTCATACCGTTGTTCCACTGGCAACAGTTTTATATTATCCTCATCGAGCAGTCAAAACCAAAGGCTCGTAAAGAAAAGAGTGCTCATATTTAGTGCTACTAAAATCCACGAATCATAAAAACGTGTTGTGATGATAATAAAATATTAGATTTTCAACCTGTTTTTGAAGTGATGTGACAGAAATAGAGCAATTTCACCATCTACTCGCTGTAGATGAGACTCCTGATATACTATAACCATTAAAAAATAGATGTGCCATTAAAATGTTGTTCAATGACCACGCTATTAAAATATGGAAAGCCTTTGATTGCACAATGCGTGTAAAGATTTGACAATAATAGTACACTGGGGATTTTTAAGCCTTTAGATACGTAATTTGTAGAGTAACTGTATTTTAATTGCTATTATAGTGTTTTCTTTTAAAAGATAAGTGGATCTAACAACTCATCTGCATCTTTTTGCTGCACTATGACAAATGGAAAACTTTACTTTGTAATAATTTATTGTAATCAGAGGTTGTAAATGTGGATCTAAATCACACAACCATTGAAATAACATTTTTGAATGGATTGATTTGATATGCTGTCTTTTTTCAAGCTAAGATACATTCCTTCACAATAAAAGCCTCAGTTAAAATCACTGTAATGTTTGAAACTCATTAAAAATAATATGCAGTGTCTGCTCCTCTCATAAAGATATAATTAAATGCTGGGTGCATCAGGTTATCCCCCTGCAGATGATAATCAACTCATTAAATATTTGTTTATTTATCATTCAGCAGGTACTCCATATTTAACTTTTCAATAAAAACAGTAAGGGACTTAATATGTGACTAATTATTACTACAAAATAATTATAAAATTAATGAAAACAATAAAGAGGAGGAGAATAAAGGAGAATAAAGGAGTAATATGTAAGAATTTGACAATGAATCACAAAACAGTCTAAGGTCTCAGCCATGTTGGAAGGAAGGTTGCATTGAAACAGATTTCATTCTCAGTTGGCTAAGGGGGTTGTCACTTTTCCTCCTTTCAAAAAACTAAAGAGGGACGTAGTTAATGTTTACAATCTGTGAGTTTATGAGGTTGCAGAACCAGCGCAGAACTAGCTAGCAGTGCCGACATTTGTAATTCGACCCTGGCAAACAAAAACCTCAAGATATGTTTAAAGAACCAAAGCCAGTAAAGTTATTTCTTGTACCCCTAAGAAACCACGGTGTCTTTTTGTTTTACTTTATTATCGGGTGAAGCAGGCTAGAGGTTAACGTTGAGCTAACGTTGAGCTAACAATGCTAACGGTGAATTAGAAGCAAATAGTCGCCCATAAAAGTTTCTCAAGCTACTTTTTCAATTAACAACTCAATATTATAGTCAAATGTATGTTTGAGGTGAATAATGAGTCAATCGTGGCGTTTTACTTCCTTTAATGAGTTGTTCTGAACTATAACAGCAAGCTAACAGCAAGATGGCCAACAACACTTCCTCTAATGCCTTATTACCGTAATAAGTGCTCCCTACCATAAAACACCCACCAGATATGACAATGTATTTATCTAGTGACTTTTTGTTTAGACATATGGACAGCAGTGCCCATATTTGACCACAGGATGTCCTTCTTACTTCATTGTTACATATTGCACCTTTAATAAAGGAAATAATAATACATTTAAACAGCTGGAAAACCCAGTAATGTTGCTAACACTGCTGTAAAATTTTAATTTGTAAGAATATGTTTTGCATTTTCAGCACTATAACATGATCAATTTCTGATATTAATCATAATGTTCATTCTATTTCATCCCTACTTCCTTTGACTCAATACAGTAAATTAGACTTGCTAATATTTTGTGATATAACCTATTTTTTTATGTCCAAGCCCTCTGCTCTTTAGAACCCCTTGAGGTAACTTGACACAGTTTTATAATTTAGCCCAGAGAAGATGGATGACTATTACAGCTCGCAGATTTGACTGAATCCAAAAGGTCAGAATTAGAATTGAATGGGAAAAAAGAAATCACATTAAATCCGCTTTTAGCTTCTTAACACTTCACAGCAGCACATTGTTACTGCTTACGTGCCTTAAGTGCTGGTATTTATCCTAATAAAGGTGGATTTAATGTAGCCGTGCTTTATTTTATTATGTTTTTTCCTCGTACTGAGCCTGTAAATAGAAGGATAACTGTACTCAGCAGCTGTGTCTGTCTCTAAATGTGTAAACATCCATGTGTGTGTTTGTGCCTGTAAGTAAGACACCCTTGAGGCTCTATTCACCTGCCAGAGTGATGTAAATTACTTAGCTCTGCTGTTTTGAAACAAATCACAATCAAGTCTCCAAGCAGCAATTCCAGCAGAAATAAAAGTCTGCTTCAAACCGAGTAAACCTTCATGTGAAGAACATTAGAAATCTGGCTGGCTTAGGAAAAAGAAAAAAAAAGAGAGAAAGAAGCAGAAATCCCTTCGGCTATGAAAATAAACCTTTAGCTTAAATGTGACTCACAGAGGAATGGCATCATTGAGCCAAGCGAATGAGCAACAGCAGCCACAGGATGTTAGCGTTACTATTCATAACTTATTTTCCTATGCCTAAAACCGTTTTCCCTTCTGGTCTCACCTCTGCTGCTCTCTTAAAATGCAATTACCTCCTGGCAAATTTACAGGAAAAGAAAAACAATGACTTCTGACCAGAGGAGCCATTACAGTGAATGTCACACTGCAACAGCCTGCTGAGATGCCAAGCAGGCAGAGGAAATATACAGAAAGATGAATCACAGTCTTTCTTTTTTTTTGTTGTTGTTTTTAGCTGGAGCTTCATGAAATGTGAGGATTGGTGAGCGACCGATAAACATGTTCCAGCACTTCACAACTCCTCACCACAGAATGTTTTTTAGAGGTGTGACTGATGAGTATATCAGTGCTGTTCATAAAAGCCTCTTCTGGAAACAAAATTAAAACTAATTATATAAAAAAAACACTGTTATGAATATTTTTAAGTCCTAATTATCTGAAAACAAAAAGATCAAAAGCTTGTTAGGAATAAATTCATTTGGCAAACAGGATAAACAGAATTTATGAATTTAAATGTATGATCTACTCTCAAATACAAACAGCAGCTCTGTAGCCTGAGCTTCTAACAAGAAATAATCCACTTTTCAAATAAATATTTGTACTGCAGTCAAAATGAACCAATTTATCCACATTTCCATAAACCAGACATCCACATATGTGGACGTTGGCTTCTGGCCCGGTAATATTTTATTCTGTTTACTCTAGACCTGTTATTACTTCTCATGGTAGCAATGTTTTTAATTATTTTTAAAATAAATTTAATTTAGAATATTTTGTTAACGTTTTTTTATGCATTAATCAAGCGATAATGTTTGTTTTTTATGTTTCCGACGTCCTACAAAAACAGCTAGGTAAAATTAAAATTACACACTAAGATGTTAACACAAAATAACTTATTAAACTGTTTCAATATGAACAAAAAACAGGTCAAATTTTATAAAAATGTAGAAATTGAATTTTTCTGTCTATGAATTTGGCCTCCCTGTTAATGAAATTGTTAAATGTTGTTACTACTTTCTCGCGCTCATGCAATATTTATTAATTAATCAGTTGCTAGAAAAAGAAAACTACTTTGCAGCTGTTTGTTAAGGTTATTTATCGTGTAAAACATTCCTGGTTATGACTAACAGTCTGCTCATATTAAGGCTTCCTCTTCTTCCAGAGCTGATTGGCTGGCATGATGTCGCAGTATCTGTTTTCATGCATGAATCATCACATTTTTGGGGGCTCGTCCGGGATTTGAATCCAGGACCTCTCACATCAAAGAGAGAATCCCAAAAGACTTATGTAGATGATATTAAGTTTCAGTCCCGATACATAAAATTGCAATAGCAGCATCACTTCAGAGACACAAGAGGCATAGATATTGACACAACCAAAAGTTTCTATGCTGATGATAGCATCACTTAAAATGACAAATGAATACAAACATGCCACAAGTGTATTTGTTCTTTTCAAATATGTATTTGTTAACCATTGCTGGCAAGTGACTCAATAATAAACAACCTTTCCTTTTCAGAAAGCAACTAGATTAATAGAAAACCTCATTATCACAAAAAAAAGAAGCTTTTGTTTTAGTTAACGGGACAGAAACTTCAGTTTTGGAGGTTAAATTAGAGATAGAAACGTCTTCAAGTACTTTAAACCAAATAACCATCAATCTGCAGTTAAAACTGACTTGAACAATTATTCTGTATAACCATAAGTCAAAGTTTGAGGTAAACCATAAGAATGAGACTTGTAATGTTCACAGATCAGGAAATAAAACTATTCCAATGATTCAAAAGGCAAAACCACAACCCTTCAAATACCATTAACAACCTCTGCAGGAGCTGCTGGCAAAACAGATGAGGTAGCGCGTTTCTGCAGCTGCCAAACTCACCAAACTCGTCACAGATGCTCTCATTCTGCAGCAGGGTGGGGTGCTCGAAGGTGTCACGGCAGTATAGGATCTTCGTGCTCCCACCCAGCGCAGCAATGCCTCCCAGTGCCAGCACCGTGTGGTCTATGAGCAGAGAGGACGGCTGCTCCCGGAGCCGAGCCAGAACGGAGCGGTAGCGGCAGTACTGCGGGTAGCTGAGCACCAGGACCTTCCGTCCATCCTCCTCCTGGCCTGAAGAACACAAAACACAAACCATCAGAAAGGCCCACAGAGATTGATTCGATTTATTGAACTGGGAAGGCGCTGCGGGGAAATGGGAAACAAGTTTTCCAAGTGCTCCTGTAAGATTTGTAGAGGAGAGCACTTAATTTTACAGGACACATTTATTCCACCATCTCTCTTCAGGTTTTATGACTTCAGTTCCTCTTATAGATCATTATTTGGCTGCGTCTACTTTCCAGCACATCTATTACAACTGGATCAGCTCCTATGAATGTAGCGGATTTGGACTTTTAGTCTGAAATTTGACAGATTGATGACAAATCTAAGAAAAAAAATGCTGAACTGAAACTTTCCAGTAATTCCTGGAAATCCCCTCCCCCACTTACACATTTCCCATTTAAGTTCTCCCTTATATCTTCATCTCTTCTACCATCTTATATTTTTATGCAGCCATTTGACGGAAATGTGTCACGTTAAGGAAGTTAGATGCTCCTGTGCTGCTGTTATATTACAACTTTAAATAGATCACACACAAGTTTCACTTCCTTGTAGTAATAACACATTACACCCAACTGACAGGACACCTCTTTTATATGCGTTGTAAAAATGCATTATGTTGTTAGGCTGCATGTTTGAAATGCATCACGTGCTCGGCTCTCAGTGTGACAAGAGGAATGTGTAAACAGCCCTAGAAGCTTGCTACTTTGCTTGACTGGGTCTGCAGAAACCTAATTGATAGTGGGAAGTGTTCTGAGAATGATTAGGTGTGTGCACACTGACCACCCACGCAAAAGGTTTTATATAAATCTCGTTTTTCATAACTGTTTTGTTCAAGTTTCAAGATCTACATCCATTAAAGTGCATATTTCTACATTCTGCCTTATGACTTGATTATTCCTTTGACTGTTAAAGCAAATTTTCATCTGCAGCATCCAAGGAAATTTCTTTAAGAACCTCAGGACTGGAAGTACACACCACGACCAACACGACAAACTCAAATAACCCAAGAAAGTAGGCTGATAGATGACCTAGAGACGTTGCTGAAATGTTCTGACAAGTTCAAAGATGGCTAAAACTAAAGAAGAGCCGAGGCTGATGGGAGCGTTATTTAATTTTCCAGGTATGTGGTCATAAAACTGAGCACAAAACCGTGAAGAAATCACTACAATTTTCAAAATTCTTCCCATGGGAGGCATAATTGTGTGTATAAAAGCTGCTAGCAGTTCATCAAATGCTTGTTTAGGCATTTCATTCCAGGCTAAAATGGTGGTCTGCCTCATAAAAATACCACGAAGTTGAAGACTCAGATTTTATTACAGGAGGGTAAAATAAACAAGATAAAACCCTTCAAATATAAAGCGGCGCGATGGAGAGATATGAAGCATTAAAATAGAATAAAATCCTCACAATTCAACAGAAACGTACACAAACGTCTCCGGTAATCTTATTTTCCTGTTCGTGACCTTTTCTCTACATATTAAACACTCTTCATTATGTTGAGGGCTGTAGGATATGTGAATTATTGCTTTAATTAACAGAACAAAACATAAATTATCTGTATCTTTAGCCTAGAGGAGATGACATTCTGACTTTTTAAGATATATATAAATTCACCTAAATAAACTGATAATTTATAATATTATCAGTTAGCAAACATAAATATAGATAAAAATGTGCATAAAACAGCTCATATAAAGTGAAATCTCTGCTGCCTTCTTTCCTTTCCATACTAAATCTTTGCTTCTTTTCTATAATTATGCACATTTAGACTAATTGTAAACAGACTTTTCAGCTTTGCATGTTTCAAATTCACTGTGTTGGTATTTATGCACACATCACACCAATGACACGACAGCAGAACGATCTGAATCGAGCCAGTCACAATACCGGCTGCAAGCTTCTTTCTATATTTCCAGTCAGATTCATATTTTGAATACTTGTTCATTCTGAAAGTCATAATATTTTGTTAGCATGCAAAGCCGACTACACGGTTCAACAGTTGATGAAGCAGAGTCAGGCAGTTTGAAACACAATTTTACATGAATTATTCATCATCCTGTCTGCTTTTACAAAGCTCCTGGACATGACTTTCATAACTATCTCTCCTGGTAAGTTAATATTTCAGGGCCGGCTAACCAGCAAGTTTTTGCTTTGCTTTCCTCAGAACACAGATTTAAAAATAGCCTATTTTTCTTCTTCTTCTTTTGGTGTTTTTTCTTTTTTTTGCAACACTGGAGGCTCTTAAAATCACTGAAATGTGCAGCAGGAAAAGGACAGGAGGGACACTATTCATAGCATATTTACAGCAGCTGCATTCCCAACAATTAGTGTAATTAGTTCCACTGTGCTCCAGTATGAAGACCACTTCAAAAGAATGATTAAAACCGTTCAACCAGCACACACACACACACACACACACACACACACACACACACACACACACACACACACACACACACACACACACACACACAGAGAGAGATATGCAGGATCCTTAAAGGTGCTACAAAGCCCACAGATGCATCAACACAAACATTCCTGCATACAAGCGTCTCACACTGCAGACACATTTATCCAAGATTGCGGCATTTGTCATAAGCAATTACAGCTCAGAGGTATAGAGCAGGCTTTGTTTCCAAATGTCACGGATTTTATTGTGAGCGGTCACCGTCAGACCTGCTCTTTCTCCCGAGGACCCTCACAGCATTTCACTTGATTAGATTCAATTTGGAGAGAGCGCCACAGGGCATTAATAACTGTACAAAGGCGTTGTAAAGTATGCATGTCAGTGTGTGTAAAATACAATGCCTGCAAAAACTCCCTTTGTTCTTACAGCTAGACCTTTCAAAATAAAAGACGTCTTTATTGCAGTATAAGCTTTAATTGGAGTTTTTTCTGCAGGAGAGTGTTTAAAAATGTCTTCCTCTCAGGATATTTTCTATTATTTCCCCATCTGTCCAGTTACTGTAGTGTTGATCAAGCCACTGTGGTGCGGCAGATTATTTTCAGGACACGCTGTAAAGCTCCTGACCTCGTAAACTACAACAGCGCCGGGGTCATAACTGCTCTATAGGACAGCTGATGTTAGAGCCACTCAGACAGTGCACAGCTCAATAAATGCTAACACACAGTAAAGAATAACAGTGTGCCACAAGCTCCAACGACCTAATGAGTCACATCTACACGACTAGTTATCAGAAGAACAGACGCCGGCGGTGTCACGGCGTTGTCGTCGAGGTTATTTCACTTGCAGCTGAACACAAAACCAGTGTCACTAAGTGGAGGATAAAAGACTAAATCACTTGGCACTTCTTTCTTGATTTTTTTAAACAGCTCTGGCTGATAGCTGCCTGTAATTCAAGTGATCCTGCGCCTCCATTTTCCAATTTCTGGACACATTCCTGCATGTTGATGCTTCATCTACCAGCTGTTCCCAGGTCTCTCTCAATCATCAGATAATGAGGCGACCTCGATTAAGCTGCATAATCAGTAGAATAACTTAAAGTGATTTCTATAGAAAAAAGGCTGGATTTGTATTTATTTTGAACCAAAGCTGTAGTTTTTATTCTAGTAGCACCTATCCTCTTCATTACTTCTTATGTGTGATTTAGCACCTAAAACTGTTAATCTGGATTTACTTCTAATATTTAGCCAGCCTCGTTTAATCTTTGATATGATTTAGTACAGAGTGTGGCTGCATTTCCTATCATTTCAGTCATTGTTTCTGTATATTTCTGCAACAAACTTATAATGTAGGACGCTTATCATATCTCTTAGACCAACAAAGACCTTGATCAGCTGTCTTACTGTAGGATACGCACAAAAAATGTAAACCAAACTTTACAATTTAGTGTCTTAAAGTCAAACCTGACATGTTAAAGCAATTTTAAAACCAATTCCATGGTGAATATGAATAATAATCCACCCAAAGTCTTACTGGCCTCAAAGCAGAACTCTGTTGAGGTGCACACCCAGAGTTACTTATGTTACAAGTGCTCTAAATGAAAGTAACCAGGATGTGACAAACGCACGAATGAGTCCCACTGTGTCTGGAGATGACACGATCGTCTGATTTTACAAACGTTTCAGGCTAAAGATGAGAGAAGCATGACTGAAATGCTTTTGTGCATCTCGAGCTGCAAAGACGGCTCAAATTCTGACATTTTCAGAAACGTAAATTACATAACAGCGAGGGTGCAGACATTATGGACACTGAATGTCTTTTCACTGCTGCCTTGAAGACATGGAAAACATTTATTTGTGATAAGATTGCGATGTCAGATGCAATAAACCCACATTTCCCGTCTAATCTACCATCAAAATACTCCCAACACCACCATGTGCTTTAGGATTTCAGCCACTATCATCTAAATATGACAGTATTCATGTCCTGGTAGTCGTTGGCCTTATAGACAATGTGCACACTGATGCTGCAACAATGATAAATCTTTAATGTGTTGTGCAGCTGCAGCTGCTAGTGTGTAAAACCTCTTAAAACTACAGCCAGGAAGTGTTTATTTAGTTTTGCATTTCCATAAACCACAGAAAAAAAGACATAAAATACTTTCCAAAAATCAAAGGAAACTGGGATTTAGAGCTCAACACAGAACTTGAATACAACAAGTGGTGACATGCAGAACTTTTATGAAATAAAAACTCCCCCTGAACCTTTTCATACTTGATGCAACATGTTTTTCCTTTTTACATCTGATGCAACATAAGGATCATTTGGCAATTTTTAATTATATTTTAACGTTATAAGCTAATAAATAAATGTACGTAATCAAAAAAAACTTTCCCAAAAGACAAACTCAGGTGAGACTTTTTAACAAAGTTCTGGGTCTGAAGGGGTTAAGGGAACACGTTGCTCCATTTGATCGTACTGATTTCCTGACCTCCAGGCAGTCTTTGTTCTCAACTGAAAGAACAATAAAAATCAACTTGCAGAGACTTTAAAGTTACTAATAATACTTTTGGAAATCCATCACAGAGAGCAAACGCAAACCAAATGCTAGAAGTAATATAAAACATGGTGACATTTACATATTTCTTTATGCAGCGTCCGTGTTTTTCTGCTGTCTTACAAAACTAGATTTCCTGTTAAAGCTACTCACTGCTGAGAAGTGTTTGCCCCTTCCATTTCCCAGATTTATGCAATAAACCTTTCTTTAAAATACCACTGAAGTTAAAGACGCACAAATTACTTGCAAAAACAAGTAAAAATGTCACTTTTAATGCTCTGTCGTTCCATCAGTGGGTTTGTTTTTCTGTGCCTGCAGAAGGTTTGCATATTTAAAAAGCCCACAACTAATTCCTTCCCATACAAAGCTCCTCCTAACCCGCCTGATCTAAACTTTTCTTCTTCAGTTGTCTTAATCACACCAAAAAAGACATTTCAATAAATCTAAAAAAGACCAATAATATCCTGACTTTTTATGATTTATGACCAATCAGCTTAGGATACGAGAGAGAAGTCTCTGAGTGAAGGTAGAAAGAGGGGCTCTATCAGTAAAATTAAATCATTTTAAGCTGAAAATTATCTTTTTATTTTATTTTAAGGTCTTTAAAGGAACACTTGGCAGTTTTGACTTGTTTTTAGCACCCCCTAGTGTTCGTTAACAAAACTGAAAGTAAAACTTATCTCCTCGCTGTGCGTTTGTCTTTTTAACACCTTAATCTAACTGCTGAAATGTCTCCTCAGCCTTCATTAGTGTCTACAGGAGCGGTTCATCACTAAATCAAACAAATCAGCTGTGTTCATGATCTAAAACATGCAGCAAGCAGACTGCAGCGCCAGTAATGTCAGCTTCTTTTTCTAAGTCCAGCAGGGAGCGGCCTGCCACTCTGAAGTTGCAAGTGCGGTATTCTGGCCACAGAGGGCGGTGGGGTCATTTTAGCACATACTGGCTCAAGAAAATCATTTAAAAATATGAAAAAGTTGCATAGTATGGCTTTAAACTATTTATATCTTCATTAGATTAAATGTAAATATCCAAAACATGGTGATAAACCAAGCAAAAACACTCATTTTCTTTACATTTTACAAACTGACACTAATTCCTGAATCTTAAAGAAGTATCTGAGGCACGTTAGGCTCAAATTACAACAAGATTATAGAACCGGTTTCTTTACAGCCTGTTTTCGATGTAGGACACTCCCGTCCACTCCTTCCCACCCTTCATTCAGTGTGAGAATCTTCCAGGATTGGTTGTACATTTTTAAGATACATGCAAACTTTAATTTGGGCACAAATGACGCTAAATGACCCTTGAAGCGTAATTTTATCACATCAGAGAGCGTGCAAAGTGCAGCGGGGAAATATTTGAAATTAAAACCACTTCTAGTCTCTAATCAAAGCTTTAAAACGTGTTAAAACATGAGAAAAATGTTCCAATATCAAGCACAAGAAGGGTATAATTATGTGTTACAACATGCGATATACAACTCAGTCCTGTAAAGACTCACTTAAGTGGAAATATTTCCCTCCTGTAAGCGACACTGGCAAACTGGTAAAGTCATTAGCTGTGGTTGCTGTCAAGAGACACTCTAAAAATAAGGATCTCCATCTACTCCAACACCGTAAAAGCAACACGCTGTTACACGGGTCCAAATTTAGATCATAAATGTGACAAAATTATATTTAACAACACAAGATGGATCTAATCTTTTCATGGAAAAACCTTCCATCGAGCCAGTTCTTCTTTAAAAAATAAAACATTGTGTACACGGCACGAAGGAAAGGAGAATAACGAGAACAAGCCCTGACTCTAAAGAATGTATTTTTGTAATTACACCAAAGGGAGAACTTCTCTTTTATAACAAGCGTAACAAATTAGTCATCCTAATCAAAATCTCAGAAATATGGCGGGCGACATGAAACTCATTAGCCAAGGTTAAAGCGGAGCAGCGAGAACGGAAATCTTCAGCGGCGTTAGATGAAACATCGCCGATATCAGTGCGATTCAGAGCCAGAACATTAAGAGGGTTATCTGCTGCTGCATCATCTGCAAAAGCTTTAAAAATCAGGACAAAAACTGTTCAGAACATCAGAGCTGCTGACATTTAAGAACACGTCTGTGCAGGCTAATTAAAAAAAAGCAGCGTGATTCATATAAACTGTTACTTGTATTGGAACAAGCTTATAAAACTATTCACACTGCCCACAAACCCTGACAAGATCTCCCAGGCAAGTGTGCTCATTTCTCTTGTCACAGACGAGCAGGAAAAAGCTGAAAACCATTACTCTCGTGCTCTCTGTCACCCGCTGTTGTCCTTAAATCACTCATTCGGCTCAATTTTTGCTGTTGTCAACATTTCCACATTATCTGCTCGGCTAAGGAATTTACTGGATCCCCCTGCTGCCTTTTGTAGAGCTGCAGAGGAACAGCCGGGCCATGTAACTCACAGCCAATAATGTCACTTTCCTATATTTCTTTCTTTACACTGTTTGACTTCAGCTGTGAGGAGGTCACGAAACGATAGGCAAAGAGTTTTACATTAGTGGGGAAAGATAAAGAAGCAGAGATCTTGATTTGTATTCTTACTCCATGCTGGAGGCTCTCTTCTTCATCGATCTCTGAGGTAACCCTGCTTCCATTTAGTCTCTTCTCTTAATATATAACACGTCTTTGATTCACCCTTCTCACTTTCTCACTTTTCAATGACAAAGGGGGGGTATAAGCAGCAGCGAGCTGCTTTTGTGTTGTTGGAAATAAGAAAACAGAGAGGCAGCATCTGCCCAGTCACACCAAAGGGGAGAAGATCTGAGGGAAAAATGACATAAAACAATAAAACAGAATCATCATATTAGCGTGATTCACTGCTTAGCCAATCTGTGAGTGACTACCAAGGATAAGACAAGATGTGCTGGAACATTTTGCTAATTGCAACCCCAGAGTCAGAGCAGTAAACAAAAATGCATTAATCACGCCGAGTATGCGGCGCCAATAAATCACCGTCGCTCTGTAGTAAAACAAAGCAACGTGATTACGCAAACACCAACACTCGGTTTGTGCTGCTCAAATTGAGCGAAATTGGAATAATATTTCAAATTTGTTTAATGGATCTGCATAAAACGGCATAGTGTGTTTGCACATGACTCAGAGGCCATCAGTCACACACACACACGCACACACACACACTGACTCGCCTCTCTTCTGCTCATTATATCAGCTGCAAGCTGTGCTTTCAACACAATGCACACAACTACACACACTCTGCCCTTCAGGGACCATCAAAAAATACACATCATAGCACAAGAATATGTTTTTTATTTCCTTGATATGGAAATAATCAACTAAAAAAAAAGGTATTTAATGTTTTAATAAATTAACGTTCCTGAATCTGGAGACGTCTCATCTCATAACAACCTTTTAAACGCCGCCAGTCAACAAAATAGTCCTCTTATGAATCGGTGGAGTCCAACAACAAAAGGAAGTTGAACTCAAAACGAACGACTGCTTGTAATCATGTTCGCCATAGCAGCTCTATTAAGTAATAATATTGTGTTTATCAATTCTTCAGGAACCTCTGAGAGGCCAGGAGGATGAATAAAACATGGTTGCCCCCTTTTTTATGATTGTTTTAAGTGGATTTCTTCTTCCACAATAACGCGAGCGCTTAAAGCAGCTTTTAGTCAGACCAGAGTTTTCCCATCGTCTCCTCGGCAGCAAATTCCACCTCTTTGTTGTCCGTTTGTAAACACGACATGTTCCGAACATTCACAATTTCACCAGCTTGTTTAAATTTTAACAAGCCGTGTTTGGGATTTCTGTCCAGCAGCAGCGTGATGTTTTGTCTGCTGAGAAACAAAAGAGTTGAAGTGACAAGCCGAGGAGTAAATAACCTGCAGCACTAACAACCAACCTGGAGGCGGGGCCGTTTGAGGGTGGATTCGGGGGCACAAGAGGTGCCATGCTTTTGCTTCGGATGTCACCGTCTGAATGCTCAGAGCTCACAGACGGACGGCTGGGAAGCTGGCTGATGCTTTAGGACACTAAATCAACACTGATCATCAAACTGGACCCATCAGCAGAACTTCATGGAGTCATTATGACAGAGAAAATATCTCCCCCCTCATATGTCATCTTGTTGCTTCAATATTTCAAATCAGAAAATAAGTACCAAAATCAGACATGAATGGCTTGAGAAAATAAGAAAAATACAGATTTCATTTATTAAAGGAAAGAGCGCTATCTAAACCAACTCAGCCATGTGAGATAAAGCAATTGCACTCTTTGTTAAATCATAAATAACTATGATTAACCATGGTTTACTGCCACTAGCCACACCCAGGCCTGATTACTGCCAAAAATCACACAGCAAATTCAAAAGTGTTAATTTTGGGGTGTTGGTCCAATTTAACACTAAAAAGAGTTATATAGTTGATTTGTAGCACTGACATGAGAGTCAAACCCGAGTGTTAAAAATGAGTGTTTCCTAATCAACTCTGTAGGAGTCATTTTGGACAAAATAACTCCTGAAAGCTAACTCTGAACTCCCACAGCGACTATAACACCTGCAGAGTTAATCTGCAGACTCCACCCCTTTTTTCTAAAAGTTGGACTGGTAGCGACCGATTGGCTACAGAGAGCTGCAGGAGCTGCAGTGGGCGAGGTGCATTGTGGGTAGTCGTGCTTTTAGTTAGTTTGTTCTATTTTGGGGTGTTTATGCATGTTTATTTTGGGGGGGTTGTGTTGTTCTTAGTTATTACTTGGTTCACTGTTGCAAATGTGGTGTTAAGAGTTACTATATTAACTCTAACACCAGTGTTAAATTGTCAACTCCAGAAGAGTTGGTTTTTGACACTAAATCAGAGTTAAAGCAACATTCCGCAACTTTTACACCTTAAAATTATGCTTTTTTGTAAAGTTTTTGCGTCATAGTATTATCTATTATGTTCATTTTCATACCTGTGATAGTGTTGAGGGGCCCCACGTCTGTTTACTGCGCTATACAGTTTTTGTGCTTCGGGTAGCGCCGGAAGTACTGACTGGGTGTTGTTTTACGGCAGAATATGGCAAGCCAAAGGGAAAAAAAAGCGCACGTTCTAAACGCGCGTTATGTCCGGCAAAATGCGCGTCTTGAACGCGCGTTTTGACGCCAAAGGGGGCTAAAACTCACGTGTTCTAAAAGCGAGCATTATGTCCGCCAAAACGCATGTCTTGAACGAGCGTTTTGGCGGACATAATGCGAGTTTAGAAAGCGCATTTTTTTAATCCCTTTGACTTGCCATAATTGTATAACGTAGACTCGGTGTAGCAGCAGCAGATTCATCAAAGAAAGCTAGAAATCCCTTATCAGAGGAATATAGGAAAAGAAGAACGTGATAGAACAAGAGCAAAGACCAGAGTTATTATTGGGCCGTCTTTTCCTCGCTGGAGAGCTCTTTTAGAAAGAAAGGCATGAACTACGGACTCTGACCTAGCCGTGCTGCTAATGGCTAGGTAAGTAATAAATTATTTCACCAGGGTTATTGTGTTTGGTCGGGCACAAAGTTGTTATACAGTCCTGATAAAAATATTTATTCAATGTGTGGAGGTGGAAAAGTTTGTTTTCGTTGTTTTGCCTGATATTAGGAATGTAAACATGCCTCTTATGTCTGAGAGAGATTTAATGTTACGACAGTGACGTTATGCAGCAAGCCTCTAGAGGGTGACAGAGACCATACAACAGCAAAGTTGCGGAATGCTGCTTTAAAGTACCAACTCTCCAATAAGAGTTAAGTTAACTCTTTCTGGTGTGGACCCATATTGACACTTTAAAAGTGCTGAAATCAACTCTGACAGTGTTAATTAAGTTTTAGGTTAAAAAAAGGGAAAAGACCTGTCTCACATTTGCTAAAACATATGTTGATGATCCCCAAGATAGTTTGGAATAATTATCTGTGGATTGATGAGACAAAAGTGGAACTTTCCATTACATCTGTAGTAAAACTAACTCAAACAGTCAAACACGGTGGTGGCAGTGTGATGGTCTGGGGTTGTTTCACCTCTCCAGGAGCAGTTGCTGTAACTGATGGAACCATAAATTCTGCTCTCTAGCAGAACATCCAGAAGGTCTGACATTTTGCTGTAAACAGGTCATTCTTGCTCATAAGCCCATCTCCCTTTAATAAATGATGTCATCATTTTAAAACCGTTTATTTTTAAATCAGGTTATTGTTTGATGTCGACATTTTTTTGCTGATCTGCAACATTTAAGTGACTTTTTCACAGCTCTGTATAAGTGGCTTTTACATTCACATGCCTAATTATTCCAAGAGTCTCGTTCCCACTAAAGGGCAGCAACACCCAGAGGAAACGCTGCGTTGAAACAGTAAAGAAAACAAAGAGTGGAGTGATAGTGAGAAACAGCCCTTCATGCATGCTGGCTCCTGCTCTTAATTATAGTAAAGCACAAAAATGTCTCATTCATTTTGGTGGGGTGGGGCGGCGGAGGAAAAAAAAGAGAAACGTTTATATGATTTTCACCTCAATTAATTCAGGCGCGAGGATTAAGGAGTCGAGCGCAGAAAAACAAGCACCAGTGAAAATCTAACTCCCCTCGTCTTAATTTCAGCACAGATGTTTTTAATGTTGATCGGGCGAGCCGCATTTTGAAAAACACACCCCGGTAATAAATGTTGTCAGATGAAGAGAAGAGAAAAGAAGAAGAGAAAAGAAGAGGAGAAAAGAAGAGAAGAGACAAAACAACACAAGCACTTTCCTCTAGTTGATTTATGTGATTCTATTACATTAAACATTCTTTCCCCTGAGCAGGCTCAGCTCCCTAGCAACCATTGCTTGCAGCCTTAATGTGTCTGGCATGTTTCCAGGAAAAGCTGCCTGCCTTATTGATTGCCAGATTGAAAAGTTTGCATTTACGAGATCCTGTGTTACATGAATTATTCAGAGGGTTTCCTTGTCAAAAATCCAAATCGCTTCTTTTGTGGATCAAAAGAAAATATCCAAGAGAAGCTGGACGATCTTTCAGAAAAGCACTTTTTTTTGTCCACGAGACCAAACTATTTCACCAGGAAGTTAACTCAAAGCCGTGATTACGACGACATTCGAGGAGGACAAGTTTGTGCCGTGTCGATCTCCTTTTGTACGCTGATGGATTGGCCCTAAACACTGTCTGTCTGGTCTCAGGCTACATCCTGACTAATGAAAGACTGCTGCTGGGTTTTGGGGGTCAATCCACTTATAGCGCAGTCAATTCTGTGAGTAAGAAGAAAAAATAAATAAATAAATAAAACAAGCTGCTCTGCAAGAACCCGGGATGTGCGAATACCACCGGGAGCAAATTTAATCAACTATCTTTGGATGCAGAAGTACAGCTGCCTTTAGACTAAAGTAACGCATCAAAAACCAGGGCCAGCCCAAGCCTTTGTGGGGCCCTAAAGGTTTTCCTGAGTGTTACTTAATTGTGGTATATTAATTCAAATATTTAAAAAAAAAAAAACACTGAATTTACAGTAAGCAAGCTAAGTATACTATTTTTTGTTTTTAAAGCCACATTCCTGAACTTTGCGGATATATGCTCTCTGTCGCCCTCTCAAGGCTTGTTGCGTAACATCACTGCCGTAAAATCAAATCTCTCTCTCGGGCATAAGAGGCATGTTTACATTACTAATTACTAT
This sequence comes from Aphyosemion australe, assembly GCA_006937985.1. NCBI lineage: Eukaryota > Metazoa > Chordata > Actinopteri > Cyprinodontiformes > Nothobranchiidae > Aphyosemion > Aphyosemion australe. Next base: position 1,588,048 of record SSNS01000090.1, read on the forward strand.
ATTGCTAACGTCAGGCAAAACAACAAAAACAAACTTTTCCACCCTGTTATACTACTATGGCAAGCCAAAGGGGTGAAAAAAAGCATGTGTTCTAAATGCGCGTTATGTCCGCCAAAACGCGCCTTGAACACGCGTTTTGATGCCAAAGGGGGCAAAAAACCGAGCGTTCTAAAAATCAAGCATTCTAAACGCACGCATTTTGTACCCCTTTGGCTTGCCATATAGTGCAGTAATGCAACACGCAGTCAGTACTTCCGGTGTTGGGTCGCGGGTGAAAAACTGTATAATGCGGTAAACAGACATGGGACCCCCTAACACCATCACAGCTCTGAAAATGAACAAAATAGATGATAGTATGCCACCAAAACTTTACAAAAACATTATTTTAAGGTGTAAAAGTTGCAGAATGTGGCTTTAAAATTTGGAACAGATGTGTATAAAACGTGCAATCACCACAAAATAAAACCGAAAGGCACTATATGACACAAATGACACTATACAAAGTAATATAAAACTTGTTTCTATGTGTTTAATATAATTTAGTTTATATTATTAAAAGTTATTGAAAAACTTTCTCATGCTATATTGGTGCTCTTTGGGGGGCCCTGATGGTGTGGGGGCCCAGAGCAGTCACTTAAGTATGCCTAGGGCTGGCCTTGTCAAAAACCCTCTCTGTGTTGCTTTGCCTCTTCACAAACGCGCCTAAAAAGCTGCAACACCCAGGTGATGATACTCCACCACCACCACTTCCGTGTGTCACATCGCTCCGTCCAACAAGCTCCACGGAGTGGCTGTGATCAGGAATCTCAGACGCCTTCAGTGACAGAGAGAGCGAGACTACGTCAGGAGTTTCAACGTTTTCAACCTCACATATCCTCCTCCTGCAGAGTGAAATGGATGACATGTTTGACTTTAAATGTATCTTTAATGGGACAAGTTCCCATTTGAGTGAGTTCTGCAGGAATGAAGAGGAGGGAGAGGGTAAAAAGAAAAAAAAACATCTTATCAGGAGATTGGGAATTGGGTCAGGCAAGGAATTACATGCCATTCTAGATCAAAGTTGCTGCGTGTGTTTCCTCAAAGAAGAGTCCCTCATTATCAACTGAGACTTATTTCTCAGGGCGTATAATGCGTAATAAAAAACATGATTTAATATGTTTTCAGTGGAGGAATGAAGGAAAAAAAGAAGAAGGAGCGGGGGGGACATTTCTGGAGGCTATTTGGGACGGGCATGTTTCCCAATGGTAAAACAGTAATGAGAAAGAGAAAAGAAGGGGTGGGTGGTTTTTTTTGAAGATATTTTTGTTGGTGGGGGTGTGTGTATGTTGTTATTTGGCAGGCCTCCTTTGTGAATTCTTGTCATTATTTAAAAATCTTCTCTTTCTCCATCTATCTCTCCATCGCTTTATTATCTGGTCTGTATGGAGGAGGAAGACTGAATAAACACGCTGCACGGTTAAGCCAACTGGAACCCGTTTCATTAATTACACCCAGCACAATACTTCATTTACATTGCATTTATTTAGCTGGAAGACTCGACAATGTGGCAAAGAAAAGAGTGACATTAGCAGCGGATGATAACAACTAGAGCGATGCGCTCCCCCAGGGGGAGACATTTTAGTCTGAGGCTTAGAGGGAGACTTTACAGATAGCAATATGTCATTAAAAACCAGCGCCATCTGTTCTGATTTCATGTTTATGTGCTGAGGACACAAAAGAGAGCCCCAGAAATGCAATCCGTAGGATTTTCTCTTGCACACTTTGCAGTGCAATTAGTCGTGATTACTCATTCTAACAGCATGCACGCACACACGCATGCACACACACACACAATAAAGCAAAGAAAACAACCGTTTGTCCCTGCACCATCAGTAACTACCTCTTTCTTTGAAGTTTCTGAGCTTGATCCCGACACTTTTCACAGCGTTCCTATTTTAAGTCACGCATTAAACTAACAGGTAATTTCTGATAAACTGCAGGCTGCTCGGCTTTAGACTCATTCAATTCTTAATACAGAATATAACCTCTGATGTGGCAAACCTCCACGCTTTGCTTTGCAAACAGACCCATAATCATTGTAATGCAGCACACACACATGCACGTACACACACGGTGGTTGTAGCTTGTCTAACTTTGCATGGAGAAGATAAGAGCATCGGTGGAGAATATCTCTCAGCAGCTGCGATAAGTTTATATGCACTGGTCATTCATGCAAAAAGAGAAAAAAACCACATTTTGTTCCTGTATTTGATATCAGACAGGTCAAAAAGTAAATTTTCTGTGAGTGTAATTGTTTTTATTGTTGTTTTTGGCTATATTTAATACATATAAATAAATAAAAAATGCAATCAAGGGAACTAGACAACTGCATGGATTTTTGCACAAGTTCAGAGGAAAATTTGCCTTTCATGCTATCAAACGCATCTGTTCTGTCTCACACTGAATAATTATCTTCTAAAGATAAATAAAACCAGTGTCAGCTCTGGACTACTTTGAATATTACACTTCACTATATATATATATATATATATATATATATATATATATATATATATATATATATATATATATATATATATATATGCTACTGATTTTGCCGAGTGCTCCTTGGGCCACAGAGTAACGAGGAAACAAAGTGACAGGTTGACAGAGCGAACAGAGCGCCATCACTGATCTATTGTTTGCAGCGAGGACTCTGTGTCCAACTTCTCTGGCAGCCACTAGATCATAAAAAAAACCAGAAACACATGAAAACATCTGCACCGCGAGAGTTTATAAATACAAATGACGTCATTTGCTTCATAAAAGCATTAAGAGCAGTTATGTTCTCCAGCAAGTATGTGCGACTGTGCAGCGCTGAAACACACACAGCTTCCACTAAAGGTCTGGAATCTATCAAAGCCTTCATTGCAATTACCTTTCAATGTGGGAAAAATGCATTATGGCTCCGCGTGGTGAAATGAACACTGTTATTCCTACAAGAAGTAAAAGTGAACCATTTCTATTGTTTACAGTTACTCTGCTGGCTGCTTCTGAGTCTCCACTCGGTTCTGATTTACCGATTGTGAACAAAGACGTGGACGTTAGAGAGCCGATCTTTAATCAAAAGCTATACTTGGCTCAAGTCAGAATAGATGTTTGTAATTTACTGAATCTATTTGTGTTCATACCAGTGGATATTACACATAGTTTAGTTTCTAGAAGTTTCACTTCTACACCGGATAGGAAAGACAGAACTGAATCATTTTCACATTTATTTGGAAACTCTGACTAATACATCGTAAGTTTTAGAACTACACAGAAGCAATCACTAAAAAACTGTTTTTTTAAATCACTGAGCTCTCCTTTATATTATTTTCCAGGAGATAACACGATGATCCAAATCACTTTTATGTTAATTCACCAGAAATAGCTGAGCTTGCTAAAAATAATCTTCTTTTAGAGTACAATACATGACATAGACCTATAAATAAAGGCAAATTAAACAAAATTATAAATAGGTTTGGTAGTTAGAGCCTTATTATAACATATTTGTTCAGATCTGTTAAACATCCAGGCATAAAAAAGCTCATAAGCTCAGGAAATAAACACAATATTGTGAGGAAACAACAGAAATCTTAGCAAAAAGCTATAATAAAAATTAAAACAGTCCTTTAGGCACTTTTGCACAAGCAGCCTGTCACACAGAAACAAATTGTTCCAATTTCTTAATATAAAAATACCAAAGAAAGCACAGTTGGATGCAGATATGATTATATTTTAGCACCAACTGTGAGCTAAAAACTTGTCATACAGCAGATGATCAACTGAAGGATGATGCATCTCTCAGATTTTGTGTCAGGAAGGATTTGTTCCTGTTTTTTAAAGAAAGACACTGTTCATCTGCTGCAGACTGCTGTATTTAATCCTGATACGTCTCCTTTTGTCCTTCACTTCTCCATAGTCCTGATTTTTCAAGCACATTATGCTATTATGGTCCAGTACAGGAACTGGACAGAAAAATAACTTTGAAAAAGCAGCAAAAGTCCAAACAAACCGTTGAAAAACCTTCAAAATCCTGGAGAACAGATCAAGAGCATTTGGAACTCTGACTTATTAGAAGGAAGATGGGTTTAAAAACAAAAAAAAAAATGGCTGATGCTGCAAATTACACCAAAAACGAGAGCTAAAATATATCTCAAACAATTCAGGACACTTTAAATTGCAAACATTTTATATTTTTAAAAACCTTTAAGAATCGGAAAAGTGTAGAATGCCTTCTCCAGGTCAGGAACGGGGTCCTGCCTCAAGTAGAGGAGTTTAAGTATCTCGGGGTGAAGGAAAGATGGAGCGTGAGATTGAAGCTGGATTGGTGCTTCGATCTACGTTCCAACCCTCACCTAAGGTCACGAGCTTTGGGTAGTGACAGAAAGAATGAGATCATGGATACAAGCGGCCAAAATGAGTTTTCTCCACAGGGTGGCTGGGTTCTCCCTTAGAGATAGGGTGAGAAGCTAGGTCATCCGGGAGGGGCTCGGAGTAGACCTGCTGCTCCTCCACATCGAGAGGAGCCAGTTGAGGTGGCTCGGGCATCTGGTTAGGATGCCTCCTGGATGCCTCCCTGGTGAGGTTTTCCAGGCACATCCAACCAGGAGGAGACCTAAAGGAAGACCCAGGACACGCTGAAGGGACTATGTCTCTCGGCTGGCCAGGGAACGCCTTGGGATTCCCCGGAGGAGCTGGCCCAAGTGGCTGGGTAGAGGGAAGTCTGGGCCTCTCTGCTTAGGCTGCTGCCCCCATGACCCGACCTCGGATAAGCAGACGATAATGGACGGATGGAAAAACCTTTATGTCAAATTGCCTTTATATGTGTCGTTGAACTTTTAGGACACTAGACTGAAACTCTGTGAGACAAGAAGGTACTTTTACCAATTTCCTGAAGCATGTGATAAAAAAGACTTTTAAAAAAATCATCAAAACAAATGCACCCATCATCTATACTGACTTAGTGGACATTAAAGTGCTCTACCCCATAGAGATCATTTTAGTTCCCATATAGATTATTGAAGCATGACCAAAAGAAAACATAAACAAAAGAAATGTTTTACAAATGGGAAAGTTAAAACAGATCATGACACATCAGTGCCATTTTAACCTTCATATTATTATTTTTAAAATTTTTTATCCCATATTCCACAGTGAATATTGCTGCACAAAATAAATTTACAAAAATAAAAAAAATGCTTTGCATTTTTCTTGCTGTAGAAGTCAGTATTGAAATTTGCAGCCAAGACTAATACCCCTAAAACAGAAGGAGCGTTTTTCCAAATAATCCTCTTTGTAAATGAACTTCCTAAAACAAACTTTCAAAAGGACTTAAAAGAATATCCATAAATAAGAACTAAGCTTCTGTTTAATAGCCGGTTAAACGGAACAACAGGGGGACAGTTTTAAATGAACTCATTAAGCAGATGGACTGGCAGTCCTATAAAATATGCAGAGTTATTAACTGTACAATCTGTGATGTCTTGAGTGCTTACTGAGCAGGACAGAACGGCTCATATCCGTCAGTGAGAGGATCTAATGTGGAGCTGTCATGCAGAAAAAAGGAACACATCAGGGGGAGATGCACAAAACACTCTGAACCGAAATATTACGGTTGCTGCAAATGGGAATGATTTCTGACAAACACCAAAATAGAAATCTCCTACAAAAAAAATAAAAATAAAACCCTGCTGGTTGGGAGGACTTAAGTATGAGTCAGAGTAACTGGAACAGGCAGGCAATTTGTTTAAGAAAAGAAAGCAAACGTTCTTAAAGAAACAGATAAAATCCTGTTTTTAACAGCTATTTCCACTAAAAATGAAAGTAAATGCAATAGAATTATATTATCAGGACAGTTGAAAGAGAGGAAGAGGAATGAGTGTATAATAAAAGCACCTCGCTCTCGGTCTGCCTATTTAAGATGCTTTGCAGAGGTCACATCAATAGCATCTCTGTTGCTTCAGACCTGACTAATGGAGAGAAGAGAGACACAACTGTTGTTTCAGCCCTCCCTAATGGAGAGACGGAGCTGTTCATTTCCTCTGAGGCAACTCTTATTGTTTAACCGCCCCCCCACCCCCAACACCACCTAAAACACACATTCTGTGACATTCCCTGAAATAAAATAACACAAATAATTGATGAATGCAGCCATTCCAAAGAGCCAAATTTGATTACAGTGTGCACCATTACAGGACACGTGTGGCCTCCCTCTCCTTCTCTCACAGGGCGTCTTTCTCTTTCTTTCACCCATTCAAATTCGAGGCATGCTCAAACATCTAATAGATTTTTTCCACCCCAGCACACAATTTTACTGCTTACAGATTTAGAATTCTCTGGCTTCCGGCCAGGCCACAGTCAGAGGAGAATTAATGATATGAGCGCATCAGTGAGGAAAAACAGCTTGTGATTCGCTTTCCTACAGGTCTGAGCATAATGAAGATACCGCCATAAAGCCCAAAACTGAGAAAAAAACAACTAGAAAGAAGGGAGGGGTGAGAGAGAGAGGGAGAGAGAGGCGTAATCAATACAAACACTCCATTAAATTACTTCAAAGGGGATTTTAGACAGTTTCTAGAATTAGTTCTGCAGGAAAAAAGCAGAAGGGGAAGCAAATATGTTGGAGGGGCGGAAAGCAAACAAGTGCAAATGATACAATCTGCTACACACTCTGCATGGAAGAGTACAGTGTATCTTACAAAGGCATGGCATTTCTCTCTTCGTCAGAGTCACGACATACCATCACTCTCGTAACACCACAGTCCGTTGTTTTTCTTCTTTTTTTAAATCTTATAAAAGAAAGCTCTTCCTCCTGCTAAGCGCTGAAACACAGAACAACTCCACGTGCGATAGTGACTCAAAAAGTCCCAAATATTGTTCTGTATTGTCACCGGGACAAATCGAGCATGAGAAGACAGCATCTGTCTGTTTCCTTATCACAACTCTCTACCCACATAAACATTCTGTGACGCTCCGAGCACGAGCCGCTAAGAAGGGACAAAATCTACCATCCACATCAAATTGAAACGTTCCGACTGAAATATTGTCAGGATATCAGCGCGGGTTTATGCGCCGAGCCCGGCATACAGATCGGATGTTGCATCAGACGAGAACACAGCGGTATCATCCCCAACCCTTAAGAAGAAGCTGTAAAGGATGTTGGAATGCAGCTGTGCGCCTCGGCGATCCACTGTGTCCTCAAGCTCGATCGATAGAATCGACAAAACCAGATAAAATCAAATACACCCAACAAAAGGTCAGTATTTGGGTTTAAATGCTTGCTGATACAAACTCACAATACAAGGAAATGCTAATGAGAGAGTTTATGAAGATAACACACTGGTCAGGACGCCACAAAATGATTTAATATGTCCAAGTTAGGGCTGCTCAATTAATTGAATTTTAATCCCAATTACGATATGGGGTTTGAACGATTATAAAAACAAAACAAGTCGATCATTTGCTCCTCCCCCTCACGGTTTACTCCCGCGCTACGCCGAGCTGCAAATCAAGCGTACCTCCCACACAGCGTTGCCAACTTAGCAACTTTGTCGCTATTTCTATCAACTTTTCAGACCCCCTTGCTTGACTTTTATTTCCTAAAAGCATCTAGCGAACAACTTAGCAACATTTCTGGTAACTCTTAGCTACTTTCTGTATAACTTTGTTGCTGATGTTCCCTACAGGTTAGCAAAACCATAGATATCATATAAACACTAGATGCCTTAACTGGGAGTCGACAGCGTCCCTACATGGCGGCCATCTTACCTAGGACAGCTTACGTTCCGTTCTCAATGGTAGCAGATGGAAGGTGAGCGAACAACTTAAACAAAAACACTCTTAACTCGATTAAAAATGAACGGATTTACAAGCGGGTTGCATTATTACAAACCTTATAGCACATAGGCTTGATAGGACATACTTTAACATTTTTAAATTAACGGGCCAAATCCGTCATATTTTACAGCCACATCTCTGGCGTTTATAACAAACCAAACCGTTTGAAAATTGGTTGAAAATTGATCAAGTTAGAGTTATTTAAATAGTACATGCACCATTGACACCAATGTTACGAAAGAGGGCAGGTGTCCGAGGTAAGATGGCCGCTGCCTAGGGACGTTCGTCCAATCGACGAACAGCGCGGGTAAGGCATCTAGTGATATATATGATATCTATGAGCAAAACACTCAGCTGCACTCCGGACCGACAAGCTCAAGGTCTCCGTCACTGTCGACGGATAGTTAAAGAGGGGATGTCTCCGTCAGCCTCTGCGAGCCTGTCGGAGAGACCTTGCGCCTACGCAAAATGGCGTAGCGTGTCTCCGTACCGACGCAGATGGAGAATTATAAATTAGGCTTTACGTCGACTGATCAATCATAAACCTTTCTCGGTGGATCTCACTCGCTAGAAAACTGTTGTTTTACAAGCTAAATAAATTCAAGACACAGCGAGCCGCTTCTGAAGTGGATTTACACGCATTTTACTGTCTTCATGCGCTCTCACGTCCAGGTTCTCACGCTGATAAATAATCATCAGTTCATCTCTGAGCGACACGTTGCATCGTGCAGCTGTACACACTCCCCTATGGCTCTGCTGGACAGGGCTAAATTATTATGCAGCAGGTTGTGGAAGTTCACTATAGAAGTTTATATGTTTATTTTTATTTTATATTACGGATGTTTGCACTGTATATCTCTTTTAGTCAGTGGGTCTGTTTTGGGTAGGCTTAAATAAGTGAAACTTTAGCCTAGACCCTTTTGGTTATTAACTATGAGTAAGTGTATTGGCTCTTTTACACGAGGAATCAGGAATTGTTTTTGTGATTGTCTTGTTTATTTCTTTTTTCATTTCTTTTACTTTTCCTCTGATTTGATCGTGCCCTGTGCAATTTTATGACTGACTAACTGAATAAATAAATAAAATCAACGTTAATTAAAAATCGTCTTAAATAATCGAGATTTCAATTTCAGTCAAAATAATCGTGATTATCATTTTTGCCATAATCGAGCAGCCCTAGTCCAAGTTCATGAAATATCTGTTAAATATTGCAGTTATCTAGTCAATTCAACCCACTTTCCTGCAAAACAACAATATTTATGCATGCATGCATCTTGGGTTTACACCAGTACACTCACATTTTATATTTTTATTGTCATTTATATAAAATGGCAAGCTAAAGTCATATCATGATAAAGAGAGTTATAGGACTTTATATTGATAATAACACATGTTGTTTTATTGATTGAGTCAAACCAAAGCACCTAAACTGTTCCTAATGCTTTAAAGCAGCATTAACACTAGGAGAAACCGATATATTGGGCCAATATTCACCATTTTTTGTATATCTGCATCGGCCGATATAACTCTTAAAAAAGCCGATTTAAAGTCGAGCACATCCCCGGGCAGCCTGTTGCTGCTGCAGAATGTAATTTAAATATATATTTATGTTCCTGATAACATCTGCAAAATAAATGCTCTAAAAAATGATTATCAACTAAAACTTCTTTTTATTTACCATTTTTGAATACTTAATACTTGGTCAGTTATTTGATTAGCCTTATTTAGATGTCATGTACAAAATTAAGATTTAACAGTTGATTAAATTCGGTGTTCAATCAGCTTCAAAAATGTTGTGCGCTCATGTTGACATTTTAGCAAGCAAATAAGGTGGAACACGTCTCGATATCGGCCAAGAAAATCGTCCATGACCGTTACATATCGGCATCGGTATCGGCAATAGAAAAACCAATATCGGTCGACCTCTAATTAAAGGGATACTATGCAACTTTTTCATATTTTTAAATCACTTTCTTGAGCCAGTATGTGCTCAAACGACCCTTTACAGAGTTAATGAAAGGCCACCTAGCCCCTATCGCACCCTGTGGCCAGAATATTCCAATTGCAACGTCTGGTCTGCTGGACTTAGAAAAAAACTGAGCTGACATACCTGGCTCTGCAGTCTCTTCCAGCATGTTTTAAATCATGAACACAGCTGATTTATTTGATTTAGTGATGAACCGCTCCTGTAGACACTAATGTAGGCTGAGGAGACATTCCAGCAGTTAGATTAAGACGAACGCACAGCGAGGAGATAAGTTTTGCTTTCAGTTCTACAAATGGACACTAGGGGGTGCTAAAAACAAGCCAAAACTGTCTAGTCTCCCTTTAACACCTCAGAAAAATCATGAACACACATAACCTCCTGAAATACATAAATGCATAGTAATGAGACTCAGCTGTTAGAAATGATTGGGAAAAGATATAATTTTTGTGTTTTTATGTTTTACAAGAGTAAAACTACTAGTTGAAAGAGCTTTATTTTAATTCCAATAAATATAATTTTATCTGTAGACTTCATAAAGATACTGGATGACTCATGAATGACTAGATAGTAAAGTTTTATAATTGAATTCACTCAGTCAAGGATTTGGTGAATGTTTTACGCCGTCCGCTGTATTATTTATTTGTTTATTTTGCCCTGCATGGATCCTTTTTACCGTCTCAGTGTTTCCTCAGAAATTCCTGATCCTCGGAGCTCTGAGGGATGAACCAGCTACAAATGATACCTCAGGTGAGGGCAGCAGAAGTCAACACCATCTACGTCTCTGAACGCAGGAGTCAAAAGCTATGACCTTTTATAATCCTTCCAAATCATCTCGGCTCGCTATCGCTCCACCGACCTCCGCAAAGGAAGCTCGAAGTGAAGAAAGAAAAGACAAGAAAAAACCTATTGAGCCATTTGTTGAGCACGAGTCATCCTTTGTGGGTTTTCTTTCTTTCTTACTTTTTTTTTTTAAAATCATTTTCTTGATATAGCTCAGTGTTTCACCCAGCACAAGCCAACAAACTGCATCAGCAGATATGGCTCTCACACGCTTGGTTTTGTAGTATACGACCAGAAACCAATTTCGGCAGGCAGCAATGAAAGGAAGAAAGAAAGAAAAAGAAGAATCAGGCCAGTCCTCTGGGGAGAGATAGAGGGGGGGGCAGAATGTAAACTTCCCTGGCAAACCATCCCTGGTGGATTGAGCTGTAAAAAGAAGCTCTAAAGCTCACTACAGAACAAGATAAACTGAGCGGACCGTTTGCATTACCTGATTCAGTGATTTACATTACAGATTACACAAGGAGTGCAAAATACAAAGCATCATGCTGAATGTGCAAGTGGAATGGAGTTATATCTTTTTGCATTTTGTTATTCAGCAGTTAAATTAGATCCTGTTATTAAAACATTAAATGTACAACTGAGGATCATTGAACTAGTTTCTTTGAAAATATGTTAAATGGAAAGTCAGCAGGCAGCAATAACATCACACATCACAAAGTAGCGTTTAATGAGCTACAGTCAGGATCTCATTGGGCTACAACTGTTAGTGACAAATCCCAAGCAGCATCCTTAGGGGAGTTCATACAAGGTCTTGAAATGTTTGCAAAGATTCTCAAATAGTTGATGTTGAATCGTTTTTAAAAATGTACAAGATGTGTTTTCTTTCCAAATAGTCCTTGAGTCCTGGTGGGCATCTGGAACCCGTCTCGGCCCCTTTTCGATTTAGTTTTCATGAGTCAAAAAAATCAGAAATCTTAGTAAGGGGGTGTGGAAGTAAGATGTGACTGACTGAAGACAAATAAGAGAAAGACAAAATGGAGATGAATTGCATACCAATGAAACATAATTAAGATGATTAATGACTAAATTGCATCAAGAAAATACGTGCAAAATTCACATGAATGTTAGCAAATAGTGTTTTTTCACAGTTTTGACTTAGAAATTTTGTAAGCATCAATTTTGTGAGATTTAAACTAAACATTCAAACACATTCCCCCAAAATTTGACGTCGCCATAAGTTTCAGCTGAGTGAAATATCAGGTTAAACAATGAAAATGTGTCAAAAAGCGCTGACTTTGCAAATAAACAACCATTATCCTTAAAACGTTTGGAGTTAAATCATGACGGGTTGTTGACAAGGTGTTGGACACAATCAGTCTGAGAACACATCATGAATAGAGCTTGTTTCCACACGGACCGATTTAGATGAGACACCTTCTAAGCCTGGTCACTTTACTGTGCTTTCCCCAAAGAGAATGTCATGTTTAATTTATGAATAGCCTGATGAAATCGTTTTAAATGTATCTTCAGAGCTTGTCCCCCTGCCTAATTAATACATTTCTGTGATTTGTTTTTAGTATTTTTTTATTGATTAGGTTTTACTATAAAAAGTAATTATTTTTGACAAAGCAAAGAAAAATCACTATTGGGTAAAACAGCTTCTAAACATTTATGAACTTAATGATTATCTCCTGTTTTGTTCTGTTATTTCTGAGTTATAATAATTTACAACTTATATATGTTATGTATAATTGCAGGTGGTGCCAATAGGTTAGCATTGCTAGCTAATGCTATGTTGGTAAATCTGCTGCTGCATTGTGCTAATTGAACTAACTCTGTATAATGTGCTGTTGATATTAATTCTGCATCGTTTTCATGTGCTGCTGCAAAAATGCTTCATTGCAAAACTGGTTTTAAATGATCTGTGCTACTGTTTTTTTATTTTAGGGTTGTTTTGCATTGAGAAATTGTGTGGTTGCATTGCTCCGTAACTTGCAAGAGACACAACTGAAACTGAAAGTTAATTCATCTTAAAATATTGATTTCATTTAAAAAACGAAAAAAAAGAGATTATAATTTTGCCATATCGCCCTCCCCTTTGTAAATAACCCTATTATTTCAGGTAGCCCCCTAAAACCAGTCACACAATCGGAGCTGCTGTTTGAATTATGACCATTTCCCTGCTCCAAAGGTCTTGGGGGGCTGTGAATGGTGCAGGACTGCAGTGAAAGTCAGTCCAATTAATTATTTTAAGCAGCCATGCATTTCTAAAAAGACAAAACACAGTAGAGCCTTTGTTCATTTACTAAACCATTATCCCTCATGTACTACACATCAAGAAAACTAATGTGGCTGCGCTCCCTGAGACGCGGTTGGCTTTCGTTTTTCACATGTTGCCTGTGAGAGACGAATACATCAGAAGGCATTTCGTTCACACTGGCAGCACGCCAGGAAAATTTGGGATACACAGTAGGAAAAAAATACAGTTTCCCTCTATAACAATGGCACACTTTATTACTCTTTAGCTCACAATGGGGTTTTTGTGCAGATTGTGGTTTTGCTGCAGTATCCTGTTATGAGGAACAATCCAATTCTTACATCAGCCTGAGAATAACAATCAGCTAATACATCATTCACGCAACACAGCCACTTCAGGCTAAAATAATTTAAAAATGATGAAGTAAATAAATACGCAGATCTATCATGAAATAATCTGTTTAGAAAAGGAGCCGTCGTATTACACGGAATTAGACATTCAGCGACAAGACGCTTTAAGGCTACTTTCTATCTGATCTGCTGCTGCTGCAGTATGAATATTTCATTTCAGCAGTCAGCAGCATTGCAGTGACATATTTCATATTTCTATGCAAAACCTTGTGCGCAGTAATGTTCATTTGCCTTGATGAATAAGTGAATAAGTCTCTACGCCCTCCTTGTGTTGTCAGAGTGTCAACAACTGACACACACCAAAGGCACGGCGAACAAACAGATGAATATGCACACTACTGATTGTCTGTGTGTGCATCTGTGTGTGTGTGTGTGTGTGTGTGTGTGTGTGTGTGTCCCTAGTGCCCTGCCAGAATCTAAGCCTGTTCTGCTGAGTGGGCAGATTCTCTGGCGGAGTGTCCCATCGGAGTGACAAGTGCATTTAGAAACAGCCTGATGGAGTCATTAGCGGCCGCGCTGCTCATTAGCAACACAGACACACACATTTACAACATTCACACATACACACACACAGCCTCTCTGTAACAATAGCATCATCCTCACGTTATTGCACCGACAATGGTGAAATCCATAAAACCTAGGCGATGCTGCACATTTATAGAAAGCCACGATATGGAACACAATACCTCTCAAAAAGCAGCCTGACAAATCTATTTATGCAAGCAAGCGATCACACACACACACACACACACACACACACACGCTGTATTGATCACTGGAATAACAACAAAGCATTCACTATTGATCTTGATGTCCTTTTTGCGTATGAGATTCATGCAACGTTGAGTAATCAAGGGCATCACAGAGAAACACACAGCTGCTTCTCTTTGCTTAGCAGAAAACGCTCCACGACTCATCAATAAATCAAGGCTTTCTACAGAATAACTCGAGTTTTGTTTTTAAAGCCTGTAGCAGATTTGCTTCCACGTAGGCTTCGGCAACAAGACTGTCATTAAAAATTAATTTCTAGAAGATCATGAAGCTAAAGCTCTGAATCTCCAGGGTACACGCTTTTACTGACAAGAGGTGGTATAATTACGGAGGTATTTTTAGCCCGTTTGATAAGCTATATTACACCATCTCAATGAGCGTAAGGCATTAACATCACAGCCACGTGAAAGAGAGGCAAACAGCTTCAAAGAGAACATAATGTTCTGTCTGATTATTAGTCCTAAATGCCAGAGTTTCCTATTTGCATTGGATGAGTCATCCGCAGAGACATTCGGCTTTATGCTGAGACTGATTCATGGGTGAAGATGTAGTGAGAACCCAAGAGCCCGCTTCAAGAATGAAGCATTCAGTGGCACTTAATGGCACAGAGTGCATGATGAATACGCCAGACAACCATTCAAACGCAAATAGCGATGATCCTAAAAGCTGCTGAGCTGCACAGACGATTATGACCTGAACTGATGGATAAGACGGCATCAGAGGTGCTTTAAACTGTACTCTGATGTGACTCGATTATTTTGGAGACGCTCCAAGCTGAATTATGTGATTTTCGCAGAGGCTTCTTTGTTGTTGCATTCAGAAAAACAGAGCTGTGCTGCTATTCTGTGTTGGCAAACAGGCAGCCATTACCTCAAACCTGCCTATTTATAGTTATAGCAGGAGCCAAAGCTACTAACTGATGAATTACTCAAGAAAACACTTGTTAAACCAAACAAAGAGCAATAAACAAAGCCATTTACAGGGAGAACAGAATACAAATAGAAACAAGAGCGAGAGAAGATGGAAACAGCAGTAAAACTCGGATCTGCTGCTCACCGAGTTTGGCCCGCTCCCTCTGGACGTCCTTGAAGTTGAGGCCACTGGTCAGGGTGCTCTCCCTGTAGCGATGGAGGGCCTCGCGCCTCCCGTTGGTCCCCAACTCCCGGAGCACAGCGGGCTTGAGAGGCTCGACCTTCATGCCGTTGGTCCATCCTGAGAGGTCTGGGACCGTCCACTTCACCAGGTCCTCTAGCCGCACGATCACCTTCTCCGACACTGCAATTACCTCGTGCTGAAAAGTGGCAGAGAAGAATCAGAACATGAGTTTTTAATACGAATAAACTTGTTCATAAATGATTTAAAGTGACCAAAGTTTTCGTTTTTATCCAGTTTGTCCAGAGTGTTGAGTTTTCTGACAACACATCTCCAATTATTACAAATGTGGCCCAAACAGAATAACCAAATTAGCTGTAAGAGACTAAAAAAGTGCAAATAAACAACTAAAATATTAATAAACACGCCCAAGAAAAACAGTAAGAAAGTTTTTGTCAGTGCAAAAAATAACAGTAAAAAGCAAAAGTTGCTGCACTTTTTCCAAATAAAACACTTTTGTTGTTTTCATATTAAGCTAGATCCTTATTAAAATTTAAATAGCACAGTCAGAACACGCTTCCGTACAAGTAAACAGCCCTGGTTTTTAAATATTCATAAAATAAATGTATAAAAACATATTTCATCCGTACACCAGCTGATAAACTATTACAAGAAAATGGTTATAATTGTGCATTTTACTATTAAATAGGGCACATAAGAAGATTTCTATTAAAACTTAATGCCTGGGTAATTTTATACACTGGATTATTAGAAAAGCAGTGCATCACATTAAAGTTATGGTTTGTCCCTGTGATTAAGAAGTAGAGATGAACATAATTAGGGTCAAAAGTTGAGTAAAAACTGGTTTTAAAATCAGGACATCATCCGTAAATGAAACGCGACAAACAGACGGTCATTTTATTATTTTATTTTATCAAACATAATCAGTATGTGCATCAAGTAGCACCGCTGCCGGCTGTGGATGCACACTAATGTAAGTAAATTACGGCACCATGAATATGGATGATGGGGATGATTGCCGAATTGAATTTATGTCAGGAGTTAAATCAATGTCAACGAGGACGTCGGTGTTTTAGGCTTTTTGATTAGCATTTAGGAAGTCGGAGCTCTCCAAATTCACCGTGAAGGTTGAGATTTTATGCTTTTCAAGTCACACTCAGCCACTTTGATTGCACCTTCAAAGTGTGGAGGAATGGATGAAAAGAGAATTTGTTGCAGTGAGGGTTTAATGAATAAACAGCAAAAAAAAAAAAAAGTCTGAGCAAAAACTCTTTGATGCACATAAACTGTAAATCTATGGCTGACACTTTAGATTCAGCACTTCGGTCTGTTCGACTGGCTTAAT
The DNA here is from genome assembly GCA_006937985.1 of Aphyosemion australe. Classification (NCBI taxonomy): domain Eukaryota; kingdom Metazoa; phylum Chordata; class Actinopteri; order Cyprinodontiformes; family Nothobranchiidae; genus Aphyosemion; species Aphyosemion australe. The sequence continues at coordinate 1,604,574 of SSNS01000090.1, forward strand.
AAATAAGATTTGCTCTGTGCTTTACCCCATTTTTGTTTTTTCTCTCAGAAGGTTGATTCAGCTTTTTATAATAACTCCAAGAACTTCCAAGATCGGTGGAGTGGGAAGGAAGCAGAGACGCTTAAATGTGTTTCCATTTGAAGGGCTAATGGCTGGAGTGCTTGTTACCAACAGAATGGAGCGGTTTGCTGTAAGACGGCTATTACAGAAACAGGGAAATCTGGAGGACAGATGTCTACACGCTGAAATGCACCAAGCAGGTCTCTGATGTTTACCTTGGTTATCTCCAATTTACCAGGCATCACTCTGGCTGAACGCTTTACCCCCTCAAAGAGCTCGCTGACATTAAAATAACACTCATTAAGTTATATTTATGTGAGTAAGTAGAGGGTGTGCACAATAAAGCTGCAATTAAACAGTCTTATATAATCCAGAAGAACAACTCTGCTTTTTTCTAATCTTAAAATGATTCTTTTTCCCTGCATCTTTTTTGTTTTGCAGGATTATTTCACCGTGCTTCTGCTATTTTGAAACCATCCACTAAAAGCAAACATCTGACTTCTACGGGTTTCATATTCTGTCCATACAATTACTCATATTCACTTCTAACATCATCTGTAACTACAGGCATATCAAATCCCAACCAGTTGGAGACGGCATTTCCTTATAAAGAAAAAGCCTGCGAGGGATAGCTTGATATAGCTGTGCCTCCCTCACTAAGTAAAAACATCAAACACGGGTTTTTGGTCGTCTTATAATGAGCTGTCTTCAGCCGTCAAGTGGTGGCGGGTGGTTGTAACCAGCTTGCCGTGCAATGAAAAACTGACTGCTGTTTCTGCCTTCAGAAAAGCAGGCCATTTGAATAATGCAGAACAACAGTAAATAGCATTCAGCCTGCAGCCAAAAGCTCCACATTGCTCTGTTTCTCTGCAGAATTATCTACTGTACTTTGATGCAATCTGTTTGCAACATAAAGAAACTCAAAAAGTTCTAGAAGAGTCCATTTAAAGGAGGAATAATGGACTGATTGGTTGTTCTGATGATGCACACAGCAACACCAAACATAAAAACAGTCGCTGCCGTCATATTAACCCGGTGAAAGACGCGGTTATTTGTGAGCGTCAACAGATCCTGTTTGGGGACTTTTCAAAACACAACAGGTGAGTCTAATTCAGCAGCTGTCAACACAATCCAGAAATTAATCAGTCTATGACGCGAGCATCAGCGTTAACGATCAGCTGCATTAACGTTACCACATAACTCTACACTTCATTGTTTTTTTTATTCTGTTTTTACTTTACAAGCTTACTTCATACTCAATAAATCCTGCAAGTTGGAGCAAGACGATGATTAATGGTTTGTGGTTTGCATAAGCCATGATATTTGGTGGAGAAATATGCAAATACCAGAGTATTAAGAAATGAGTTGTGTTCCTGTGTAAAGCAGTTTCTGAGAAACGGCCAACCCAAGTCAGTTATTGAGAAAGAATTACAATAACATTGTTGCGTCAACCTGGTTTGCCTGCACAATGACAAAAATGCTGATGCTGTACTCCAAGCAGTGATTATTTTGTCTATATCAACACAATCTTTTGGACTAAAGTCCAAACAGCTTGTCGAGATCAAAGAAGATACTTGGTTCACACAGTGCAAAAACTTTAGAGAACGGGACCAAATGGTGAGAAAGGCAAATGTTTACACTTTAAAAGAGCGGTTGAGATAAATTATCTCAAAATTCCTAAATTGGGACATTCTCAGTTTAGTTTTTTCTAGATTGAAACAATCTGCGTTTATTAAAAGGATTACAAAAGATCTTGTGTTGAGAAATGATAGGGTTATAGTCATTTTAGTCATTCTGATTGTGAAAATACACAATCTCACGCAACGTGACAAAATCTTACACAATCTGTCCCCAGCCAGCACACATAGGTGGGCCCCATATGAGATCTATATCGGCAAGCCATATGGGTCATAACAGGGTTTGTCCACGGTTTCCACGGTGGCCCCATGGGGGTTTGCCCAGAAAGATTGTTGCCCACATAGATTTTAATGGGCTTTACATGAGTTTTCAGAGGGTTTGACAGAAACACTGGCAAACCCCTGTGGGGCCACCATGGCAACTGCGGACAAACCCTGTTGGGACCCATACAGCTTGCCCATATAGATCCCATATGGGGCCCACCTATGTGTGCTGGCTGGGTCATCACTCAGCTTGTGTTGCAAATAGTAATGTAAGAAAATATTCATACACTGAAGTATTGCAATATCTCATTTTATGATACTTAATATTTAAAAGCAGCGTATTATTTTTTTTATTGAGAATTTAGATGCAAACATTTATTGTATTTCTTCTATGTGGTGCAATTCAAACTCCCAACTGCTAGGTGGCAGCAGTTTTACCTTCTTCACTCTGATGAAACAAGATCTTTTTTGAATTGAACTGAAAGCCTTTATTGTCATTGTACTTGGTACAACAACATTTAGGGCAGCATTGTAATTACACTAGAAGTGTCTTGGAAGCATCTGGCCTGAGTTTTCTAATTGAATTCAGTCTTAACAATTGTCTGGCTTTTAGTATTGTAATATATCACATCGTCTTCCCAGTATTGTGATATATATCATATCAGATCCCCTGTATTGTGATATATATCGTATCGTCTTCCCTGTATTGTGATATATATCGTATCGTCTTCCCTGTATTGTGATATATATCGTATCGTCTTCCCTGTATTGTGATATATATCGTATCGTCTTCCCTGTATTGTGATATATATCATATCAGATCCCCTGTAGTGTGATATATATCATATCAGATCCCCTGTAGTGTGATATATATCATATCAGATCCCCTGTAGTGTGATATATATCATATCGTCTTCCCAGTATTGTGATATATATCATATCAGATCCCCTGTAGTGTGATATACATCATATCAGATCCCCTGTAGTGTGATATATATCATATCGTCTTCCCAGTATTGTGATATATATCATATCAGATCCCCTGTAGTGTGATATATATCATATCGTCTTCCCAGTATTGTGATATATATCATATCAGATCCCCTGTAGTGTGATATATATCATATCAGATCCCCTGTAGTGTGATATATATCATATCGTCTTCCCAGTATTGTGATATATATCATATCAGATCCCCTGTAGTGTGATATATATCATATCAGATCCCCTGTAGTGTGATATATATCGTATCGCCAGATTCTTGCCAATGCCCACCCCTAGTTGTGAGTGGCTTTCAGTACCAATCACTATCAAAATCTTGACGTAATATCTACACAATTTGTTCATTTGTAGCCACTTTTACATTTGCTAATGTTAATTAGCAATTGCAGCCATCTTGCATTGAGCTGACTCCAACAGTTAATTGGTTGTAGACATCCAATCATTACTTTAGTTAAATTTTATCCAGTAGTTCTCGAGTATTTAACACTTTCCACTGCACACACACACACACACACACACACACACACACACACACACACACACACACACACACACACACACACACACACACACAGCCACATGCAAAAAACGTAATAACGACCAGATGAATAAAAATAATCATCATCAACTTTCATAAAACTGCTGTTGATCCACGTTCTGTTGGATTTATTCATGACTAACAGTCTAAGCATCAGACTTACAGTAATTTGTCTGAGATGAATCATTCCAGCAGCTTTCAGACACTGCAGGGCTCCACGACTCACTTCTCAGATTTTTGGGCTTCAAAGATGTGCTTTAGAAACTCTGGGCCGTGCCCTTATGTAAATGCCGCCCGTCCATAGTGTGCTGTCATTTCACGTTAGGCAGCCGATCGTTTAGTGGACCGGCGCACCCAGCCAGCGGGCCACTTGATAATATAGGTCAGAGGACCTCAGTCAGGAGGCGACACCACACATCAGTAACGCACAAAACAGCTGGGTGTCAATTCAGGGACTCTTCCAACATAAATGCATTAAAAGCATTTTATATCCTCTGGATTCTACACCTTAATGTTCATGCAAATTTCTCCTCGTGTTCATGAATAAACACATGCGCAAATTAACTGCAGCTTTTATGGTTGAGTAAAAGTGCAACGTAACACATTAACCGCTAAATGTAACATCCTGTCTCCATCCTTATATCCACATTTCATTTTATTGCTGCAGGAGCATGATATCTCCAGACATTGCTGAGTGAATTTATTGCTGTGACTGCACATAATAGACTGAAAGTAGGGAATAAACACACTTTGAAACAGGAGATAACTCCGTTCCAGAGACGCCTGACTCGAGTCGCTGAAATTAAACTCACAGAAATCTGTATCATTCAATTTGTATGGATCTGACGTGCTGGTTAGCAACACGCCACAAAAACATTTGAGTTTGCGATTCTACTTTTGGTGAATCCAATTAGCGACAATGCACCCTGAAATATTCCATATCCACGCCGGTCCGTGCTAACATTCCAGGCTGTCAGCATTCTGCGGCGGAGCGTCTCATCGCTCAGACAGGACATTCGGCTGGAGAGTGGAGGGGTGCTCACGCTCAGTGGGTGGGTGTCTCTCTATACTGTTGGCACATATACACACAGGGTTCCTGTCATGCTGGGAAGGTTTCAGGCTGCTCTGAGAGGTCAGCGCTGGAATTCCTTAGGCCAAAGGAGATTAGTAATTGAGTAATGGACATGGTGACATGGACAATGTAGACAGAGGAGGATAAGTGGAGGGAAGGAAGGAGGGAGAAAGAAGGAGAGTATGAAATACAATATGAGTTCATTATCTATCTCCCCTCCCCATGACTGACCTTGGATTCAGTGTCCCAAAACAAACTTATCTGACTATTAAAAAGAAGGAACGGGGAGTATGCCAGGGACGAGCGTTTTGTTGAGACTGCGTTTCGACTACAAAGAGTTCAAGGTGCAGCGTTTAGAAGGTGAGAATGACTGTACATAAGGCTCCACCACTTAATTTGTGCAGCTTATTCATATATGCATAAAAGTTGCTGCATGTCAGCGGGGTGCCGGACTCATCTTTTATTCACCGATTCCATTAGGAGATTGCTGTTACACAAGCTGGGGTGATATATGAACTTAGCATTCTTTAGCAGTTTCCAGCGATAAAACAAAAATAGTGAGATAAGAGGAGTTTTCAAAGCCTTCCTGAAAGTGGGTGAGGCATTCATCATGTAAGGTGACACCGCAGAAAAAAGCTGTGTCAGCCCACTCGAATGGCTGCAGCTTTGTGTTCTTGCATTTTAGCAGATGCGAACAGAAAAAAAAGACATAAAAGGGGTAAATGAATGATGCTTCATCTGAGAATCTGCAGCGAGGAATTAAAAATGTTGGCTGGAGTATTAAGAAAGAGCTTCCCATCTGTGGCTGCATCATAGGTTATAATAATGATCCACTGTAGCTGCAGGCACTGGAGTCGTGCATCAAGGCGACGGTTTGCCTGTTCAAGTGGCTGGTGAATGACAAAGTGGGAGAAACCGAGCTAAAGGGCACCAAAAGTCTCCAGCATGTTGACAAACATTCAAAGCTGGAACATGCTATTACTGTCCAAACACACACACACACACACACACACAAAACTGTTTGGTGAAGAAAAAAAGGAAAATGTGAATTTTGTAGGGTTTTTATTGCCTTTCAAGTCCTGAGTATTACACTTTAAGGTTTTAAATTACACTATTCTAAAAAGCTGGTAATAATTTACATGCTATTTCAGCAATGGTGAGGAATTCACTGGAGGGCAGTGTTCAGAGTTAATGACTTGTTCTGCAGCAGGAGGAGACAAGGGGACGCGCGCACACACACACACATACACACACACACACCAAATGAACCCCACTTCCAAATCAGCCCACTATGTTTAAATACATACGCTTGTTATGTGAATGATTTTGTGTATATACATACATATATATATATATATGTATATATATATAAAGTGAAGCTTGAATGACCTTATCCATCAACATCCTGCTTGCATATTTAAGCCACTTAACTCTTTCAAGCATCCCAGATGCCCTGAGTTTACCCATTCAAGGTTCTTTTTTCCTCCCCAAAGGAAAAATCAAAGAAGCAGCAAATGAATACAATCTAATATCCCTACAAGCTGGCTTTCCAAGCACCAAAACACATGCATGGACCACTGCCACGTACTGAAGAAATGGCTCTGGATTCATGCCAAAGTGTTTTCCACAGCAATCAATACTGGCCTACTGCTGCAGTCCCCCTGCTTGTCAGTGTGTGTGTGTGTGTGTGTGTGTGTGTGCGTGCGTGCGTGCGTGTGTGTGTGTGTGTGTGTGCCAAAGCCTTGTCAGCTACAGGGACAGAACAGAGGAGAGGAGAGGTCAGATGAAATCAGAGGTGATGATAATAGCACATTAATATAACATGATCCAGGAATATTCTCAGCAGTTGCAGATTCCCATTAGGAGCGCCTTTTATGCTGCATGCGCAGTAAAGTAGGATATAAGATAAGAATTAGCAATCAGGAGCCTGGAGCTGAGTGTACAATAAGTGGGTGTTGTGAGCTGCTATCTGCAACCGCTGTGCAGAAACAGGGAGTCCAAAAACAGAAAATATTACAGGCGAGCTGCAGAAATGGGCCATTTGGTGTGAGAACGTGTCACTCATTGAGGTTTAAAACACATGCGGCTGTTTAGTCAGTGGCAAGTTTGCAGAGCAGAGGCCTCAGTGGAGGGTTTTTGTCATAATGGGTGAGCAACCCGACACAAAGCCTGTTTAAAGAGCGAGCTGAGCTCAACTGGTGGTGGTAAACACCGCTCGTCAGGCTGAGACACAATGACAAATATCACTTCCTCCACACACGGACTTAATAATTAACTCGGTATAAATAGATTCATAAATTAACTCTGGATCTTTTCATCATCTAATCAGCAAACACGGTTGCTGAGCGGTTCGCATTTTTTTCCATGAATCATTATTTTTACTTCCAGCCAAAGCTGACTGGTTTTGAAGCTGGCTGCGTTTAAAAGGAATTGACCTCCAACCCTTTTGACAGAAGAAAAACAAGCACTGTAGGTCACGGGTTGGTTCCTCTTGTCACAGCACAGCACAGCAAAACACAGCAAAAACACTGCAGGAGAGGCTGAGAGCAAACAAATACCTGAAAAAAATCAGGAAATTACATCATACCTCTGAGCCAAAAGCACGAGTGAATCAGTAATCCAATTCTACTAGCTCAATAATGTGTTGGAAAAGTTCTGCTTTCTTTTTTCACCTTTTATTTTTGGAGGCTTGAGGTAAAAAAAAGATGAGGAACCCAAAATAAAAGTTGCCAGACACTTATTCAGCTTGCTATCAGCACTAATCTGAACAAAACGTATAAATAATCCACATTTGCACCTTGTGGCTGTTTTCATGACCTCATTTAGAGCTTAACTCATGTGAAAACAGCACACTTCCTGAGAACTCTCAGCTATCAGGTTCATATCTACATGAGTCACAGGAACAAATTGAACTCCTTATTCAATCAGTCAATTACAGATTTACAGAACAGTGTTGCTCCAAATACAAATATGAAGTTTATAAACGCAGCTTAAACATGAGCCACCCTCCTCTGGGATGCAATATTTTATTTTTTGTATTTTTCCAAGGGCTGGTTCCCCCCCTCTTTGTTTTTCAGGATTATGGATTGCATCTGTTAGTGCTTTTAGCTGACTCATGTGGTGCAGATTAGCGTTGTGGGACAAAGTCAGCGAGAATCTGAATTGGCTCAGCGAAGGTCATAAACTGGACTGAAGTTGTCAGGACATTTTCCTCTGTAATATACAGTAAGTAGCTCGATTTGCTGAGAGCAGAAGCTTTGACAAGCCCTTTAATTGAGGTCAGCCTGCAGGCACCTACACAGCACTTAAACATTTCATCCCCAAAATTATATCATTTCAGTGTTTATTCTCTGATCTGTGCAGCTTCAAAGAGGAGGATGTCTTGCAGAACTCTTTCAAATCTATCATCTGTGCAGCAAAATTGCTTTGATTTCATTTTGTAATTGGACTCTGCAACAAATGTGTTTTTTTCTTCTTCCCCCCTTCGTGTTGCTTTACAACATGTGGCAAATATGTGTGATTTCATTTGTGCTGGCAGCGCAGCTCCTTCTGTTATTGAATATAATATTTTCCAGATCTGCTCAATGGACTGGAATGTAAGCACTTTGCGATGCAAATCAGTCTTTGGGAAAGGGGCGGAGCTGACATGTCGTTGCGCAAGTGTGGTCTTTAGAACCGGGAACGCATGCACTCGGAGTAATTACTAAATAATTGCGGCGCGTTAAAGCCAGAGAGAGAAGAATCCACAAGGATGATAAGTTGTCTAAGCGGGCGGCCATAAATAGCCACCTTTCTCATGAAAGGGAAACGTGATCGCTGCTCTATTACTCAAGAGGAAAGAATGCAAGTAAACCATCAGCGGAAGAGTCAAGTACAAACACGGCTTTGTCCGATTGATTCTATAAACAATAAAACAGCTACGAGGATCATCTCCACGCAGCCGCAAACGCGTCACAACGCAGAAAACAGCAATTAGAGCGAGAGGGGAGACAACGGTGCGTAAAGCTCACCGTTCAGCGCAACACCGGATCACAAGCGCCACATATGGCCACAGTCAATCAGAACGATTGCGTTTTTCTGTGCCAAACAACAGCGTAACGCAGCGCGGGGGCAGGCAGCCTAAAATGGGAGCTGACAATAATCAGTGAGGATGTTAGTGTTCACCAGCAGAGGAGAGCGGAGTTCAGACG
>SSNS01000090.1:1613360-1628360 GCA_006937985.1 Aphyosemion australe
TACGCGCGTTTAAATGTGTTATTTAATATTTAATCATCGAGCTGCATTACAAAACATCTCATTACGGATCTGGGCCAGTTTGATCCAGCGTATTCATTTCGCAATTTCCGCTCATATGTCAGTGTATTTGACAACAACCCCCCCTCCTCCTCTTCCTTTCTTTCATTCTTTCGTTTTTTTTCAACTCAAGAAAATGAAATGACAAGAACCCAAGCGCAGGATTGTTGCGGATCCCCCCCCTTTTATAACACAATTAACCCCACAGAGCGCAGCGGCGGACTTATTGCGCGCAGCTGGATAAGTGCACATTCAGCAGTTGACACAATAGACTCCAAAAAAAAGTAAAACTAGCTCAGCTCTGTCACAATGGGTTCATGAATGCCTCTGTCACTGGAGAGATCCATGAATGCGGGGAGAGGAAACCTCAGTAAAAAATAAAAAAGTGATTTATAAATATTATTCCTACCTCTCCATGAGCCACCGTCCGTCCCTGGGGAGTATCCTCTGGTAGAAAATAAAGTTTGGAGCTTGATAAAAGTTGCTTGCTTGTTCTTTCCTCCCAGAGAAGCTGGAGCTCCGCTATGCATAAAGGATCCTCCGGTTTGCATCTGACGAAGAAAAAGTCTCCAAGAGCGAGAATCCTCGCTTTCCCGTCCCGGTTGCATTTAAAGGCTTTATAGAATATATATGGTCCATGTAAGCCGCAAGACGAGCCCACCCACTGTAGGAGAGAAAGGACAGATATTAAAGAAATTAATAATAAATAAAACTAGAGGCACATTTTTAGATTGGTAAACAAACATTCCAAGCGTCCATGTTTCGTTATTACGCACGGCTGGCCCAAATATTATCAGCTTTCTGCTCCAAATTAGCGCAATCTTAACTATGTTTAGGTGCTCCAACATATCAAACAGGCGCAGTGGATTCAGCGGGTCAAAGTTTGGAGGGCTGCGGGCGCATGTTTGCAGAAAGCGGCGAACGGCGCGCGGAGAAAATAAAACAAATGAAAACAAACGTTACCTTCAGTGAGTTCGGCTCCATCTCGACGTTATGAATTGATTAAACTCAACACGCTCTCCAAACTTGCTGGCTTGAATGGATTGCCGAAGGTCCTGGAAGGGACGTATCTGTAAAGAGTTTAAAACACGACGTTTTAGGTGTTAAAGAGACGCGTTTATGTTTTGTTTTATATGAAAGAGATGTAAAAACATTTAGTGAGTCTGGAGTTTACATTGTTTGTTTGGAAATTGGGGTAGCAATATTTTTGGTGCATTTTTTACCAATAAATCCTGATTTTACGCACAATATTTTAAAATAACTAATCAAATAGTCGCTTATTTAAAATATTATTCACGTTTATTAATATATAAAACTATAAAACACGATTTTGGATAGCAATCCATCAATTTAAGAGCCAAAAAAGTATTTATTTAGCATTTTATAGCGTTTTTAGGACTATGTATCTTCCAGGACCTTCGTAAAAGACGTTCAATATGAAAGCACATTTCTCACCGTAATGACACTGAGGCGCTTGCTGTGGATGCCTTCAAGAAACAATGTTACATGAAAGTTAATAGGGCTATCAAATGATTCCTCAAAAGGAAACGTGGAACCCGTGAGGCGATTTGGCTCAGAGCGGAGATCGGTGCGCGCCGCTCCCCGCCGGCCCGCGCAATCACTTTAATGTCGAAAATCAAATTATAAAAATAGATTTATTCATATCCGCATTTTTTTGGCGTTTCCACATTTTCGTGATAAGACCGAATTTGTCCGAAAGCGGGACGTCACAAAGACACGAGGCTCGTTCGTTACGCACACACAAATCCCCAAAACACTGATGATGACCTTGTGAAACAAACATTTACACACTTAAAGTCGCAAATTAAATATTTATTATTTTAACAACTCATCAATTTTACCCACATTGGACTAATATTTGCATATTAATAAATTATTAAAGCGATGAAGAGTAACACAAACGTGACAGTTTTCATTTGCATCAGTTGATCTCTGTTGGATAAATGTGTCAGCAGCATTTTATCGGCTGACTGGAATTATTCATGTTTATTAAAAAAATAGAAAGAAAAAGTACCGAGTCCGTCCACAGCGCGGCGCTGTTTCTCCACCCTCTGCACCCTTTGCCCTGCATTTATCCACCACTCAGATCACAGAGCATGCAACAGCGACGTAGGCCTACATCTGACACAAGCTATTTCAAGTACACTATTACGCAATGCGCCTTTTTCCCTCCTGAAATGAGAGGCAGAGCATGCAGGCGCATTGATTCACAGGCCGGATGTATTTCTGTAGTCCAAACTCATGTTTTCCTTTTCTTCTTGAATAAATGTCTGATATTGATCTTTTAAAAAAGCAGACTGATGAGTCAGAGCTGATTATAGCCTCCTTTGTCCTCCATTCAAATATTATTCATGCAAAAAATAGTTGAGCTAACGCATGTGACTTGGATATTTGAAGTGTTGTTTTAGAGAATTGGGATGGGGCAGAGGCTGGACTGCACAGAGACTAATTGTCTTGCACAAAGCTGCAGCAGTGATGGGATTCCTGCAGTGAATCCGATTTAAACCACAACTCCTTGTGTTATCTTTCCTGATTTCTCCCACAGTCATTTCGCCGGCTGAATCAATGGGGCTGCATTGTTAATGCCACCCTCCATAATGAAGTTGCTGGTTAATCAATGGCACCACTCCAGCTCTTATCAGGCAATTGTAAGTGTTTGCTTGTCAACAGGTAGAGCCCAGCAAGAGGGTAAAATTAAGCTGCAGATATTGATGTGGATTAGGGGTCCTGTTGAGAAATCTGAACTGAAAACAAAAGATGAGTGGCTGCTAAATGAGAGGCTGGTAATACATGAATATGTTTGGCTTATTGTCAAAATATTTGGGCTTCCTGTATTTCAAATGTTGGTTTAATTTATTATTTTTTCATTTTATTATTGTTCCTTTCTTTAAGTGCTTAGATTTAATTTTCATTTATATGAGCTGATGTGGAAATATTGTTTTTGTCAGCTTCTGTTAGCAGTGGTGCTCCCAGAATTTTTTGGTGGGGGGAAGGGGCAGATGGGGGCCAGTGAAAATTTAGGGGTGGCACACCAAAATGATCTGTAGGGTTAGGGTTAGTAGTTCTGGGAGAGTTTAGCGGTGCATTGCATTGCTCCTTCATTCTTTATCTTTTAAAAAACAGAAAGCCTATGGAGCTGACACATTTACCTAAAATGTGAGAAACGCAAACATTTCAGAAAAAAGACAAAATCTCAGTTATTTCAGTTATTGTTACAAATTTGATTGTTTTAGAATTTTCAAAGTGTTTAAAACTGCTATAGCGAATCTACAGAACAAGCTAAGTTTTCACCCCTCCCTTCTGCCGGAACCGGAAATCCGCATTGCCAGAGGAAACGAGATAGCGCTAAACACCAGTCGCCGTTTTCTACGTCCAAACGTCTTTTGTTGTCTGTGACTTCAAACTGTGTTTTTCTTTTTGAGACTCTGGAAGTTTGTCCTAAAGTTGAAGTGGTAGCAGCTGGCTCTTTCTCCTTCTCTGATGTTATTGAGCGGAGAACCTCTCATACCAGTGGTGTTCTGTTGGGAAATACACAAGTACGTAATGAATGGAGGACCCAGAGAAGTGTGGAAGTGCAGTGGTTTGCTGAGTCCGACAACCGGGTGGTCCAATATTTGCTTTCAGGTATTGGTGGATGTATTTAGACAAATGCGAGAGAACCATATTTTTTAATCTCCACAATATTTTTATAGCTATACTGTGTTAGAATGTTGTCAAGAGCAGTGGCGCCCCCAAGGGGTTGGCCCCCCAGGAAAGACCAGTGCTGTTTAATAAATCATATTAATGTTCACTCAAACCATAAATTCATCTCATTTGAAACATAAATGTAAAACCCAATAAAAAATTATACAATTAATGAGTAAAGAAATAATCAGAACAAAAAAACATGTATATATGTTTCTGCTGCTCGCCATTAAAAAAAGTCCACAGTTTTTATGAAGACAGCAACAAGTGAATTTAACAAAACGTATTTTTCTGAAATTTTTGTATTTCTCAAATTGGAGTTAAGTGTTTTAGATGCATATTTAAAAAAAAAAAAAAAAAAAGAATAAAGGAGCATGCATTGCAGGCTAAACTCTCCACAAGTACCAATTTAGTGTGCCACACCAAAATCCTCTCTGGCCCCGTCTGGTGCAGTCATGAGAGGCAGAAAGGGAAATAAATTGAGGGAGACGATAAAATTTGACATTTTCTTTTTCCGAAACTAAGATATAAGACAGGACTGATCTGCCCATTTCTTTCTTAAAATATAACTGCTGTTATTATCAAAGCAAAAATATGTTTGAACTTCTGAGCTACAGAAAATGCACCATGGTGAGAAGTTGGAGGGAGATGAAGAGGAAGATGCATGATTTGTTCTCTGAGCTAGGAAAGGGAATCTGAACTACTTGTTGAATAAAATATTTTCAATATCAGGGGGGCAAATGTTATAAAATGAAGATATATCACATTTGAATTCATTTCAAAAGTTATACCAAACATCAGGAAGTATTTAACATGCAGTTTTTTTCTTTTCTGTAGCTCAGACTGGACGTCCTTTAGCAGAGGCTGTAAACAACTAATGAAGAGGTCAATACAGACAATCCATCAATATGTTTTTGTTATTACTCTGAAAGGAAATGACTCTGATCTGAGTGCACTCAGAGGTTTAGTTTGAGGTTTACTTTCCCCACAATCGTTATGTTTTGTGCCTTAAAAGAGAGGAGTGCTTTCTGCTTTGACTCCAGAGTTAAATTATTTCCCTCATGGTCAATATGTTTAAATCTGTGTTATTTTGATCAATATAATGAACCAAAGTTATCAATGAAAATAGAATTGTTGTTTTTAAACTTGCTTAGGTATATTTGACAGCTACAGGTGCAGCAAACGAGGACTTCAAACTTTAAAGAGATCTTTATGTGTTTCTCTGGAAAGAAGTGTTTGGAACAACCTCAGTTAGGAGAAACAGAGAGTAGTTCTAATGGGAAGTTAGTTTCTAAATGTTTCTCAAACATTTCATAACAGTTCTTCTAATTGTTATTTTATAAAATTGTACGCCAACCAAAAAATTACATTCTAGTTAATTACAGAGAATTATATGATTATGTGCATAAGATGTTTGCTGCAGAGCTAGCTACTGTAGAATGTACAGCGGTAATTTCATAATCATTCTTTTATGCAATGTGACATTTACTGCAACAATCATAAAATAGCATTTGCACAAAGGTATATGAAATCTTTGAGATTACAAGACACTTTGGAAGTGGCCTCATTGTGACTGGGCGTTAGCTAGTCTATGTTTCTCTGAACAGATAACATTTTATTTGTTCAGAACCTTTCCACCTTAACCAATTTTTAAAAATGCAATCTATTTATTTGAGCCACTACATCTAATCTATCTCTAACTTAGTAACAATGTGCAAATTCTGATTTATTTTAATGCATCAATATTAAATGTGCAAAGGAGGAAGCTTCATAAGGTGAAGAGTGTGATGGACAGTCCTGAGCCTCCTCTTCACCAGACAGTAACTCAACAACAGCCAGAGGCTTCTGCTGTAACACAGACTGCTGCAGCAGATCCTCCATGCCCACAACTAGAACCATCTATAATAAATCTTTAAAAACACTTCGCTGGCTTAAAAAGGACAATAATCTCAAATGGGCCTCAAATATTCAAACATTTTCATAAGTCTGCACAAGTTCACAACAAAAAGCTTGTATTTCCCTGATAATAATAATAATAATCTATTCAGATGCATGTAAACGTGAAAAAGGAAAGAGCATTTGAAGTGGTCAGGTTTTCATCTAATAAGATAGAAGAATAAAGGTGTTTTTCTGAATAACAGGAAGTAAAATTTGATACAGAAATATACAAATAATCAGGTAAATAGGCAATTGGTACAAATAATGGTTATAATAACTAAATTTTGCAAAATTGGAAGACTTTTTACTTTAATTTGTTCTCAAACTGACAGATTCTAAGTGTTTAGTTTACCAGATTGTTGCAAAATTTAATTTGCCAAAAGAATCCTCAGGTAGAGGAATCAGGTAAAAGTAAGGTGAGTTAACTGAACCTCAGTTAAGTTAATGATAATGAAAAATATTGAGTGATTTTGGGTAAAATGTCTACTTTTATCCTCTCTGATGTCACACAAGTCAGCGTGAGTTCTCCCAAAAAAAGGGCCGATAAATTAAAATGCAAAAGCAGCCTTTTCTGTTACTGAATGAGTCATCTGATCCAATCTGAGAGGGATCTGAAAAGCTAGTTGGACTCATTCAGCCAAACAGAGCTGCAAGTGGGTACATTTCATATCATAAACGTGGGCAAACATCCCTTTTAGCAACCGTAAAAGCTCTCAGCGTGATAACAGGACTCCCGTTTCTAATTATGCTGCCTGGGGATTATGAAAACCTACAGATGACGAAAACAAGAACGCTTCTAGGAATTTAGGCCAACGTACCCTATCTCCTGCTTACTCCGCTTGCACAATTGCATTACCCAGAGGACGTCCATCTATCATCAGTGGAAAGCTGTGGGACATTAAAAATCCATCAAGTAAATTTGTCCAGCGGGGCACGTTTCAATAGTAACTTTACACTTGTGTCTTTGTGCCGCTTTAATCACACGACAATGGGCCCCGTCTGCAGACCGACTTTAGGAAAGGTAACAGGAGATCTGAGGGATGTTGGGGGCTAATTTTAACCTCTCAGACTCATTATAACGCGGTGTTACATTTCTCTCCACTCAATCACATGCCAGCAGCAGCACATGCTAAGAACTCAATTAGATTATTGGGAGGATCACTTTTAATCAGGACCACGTTACAAAAACGCTCCTCGGGATAAGCCATTTGAGATGATGTCTGTGTATATTAGCAGGTGTAGGCTGAATTTTAACAGACTGAGCTCATAAATATCTGACATGCAGCGATGTCTTCAGAACATCAAAGGAGCGACTGCATGCAGTGAACTGTGTCAATTATTTCTGCTCACAGACGCATCAAAAAGGAATAAAGCGCTGCTCGCTTTTTGTTCTTAGCTGATATCACACTTGTTTATCCAAGTTACCACACCTGATTGCAGTTTTCACTTTCGTTTTGTCCCACAAATCAATTAAAGATCAGATTTTTAATCACATATTTACATTGTTTATGAGTTATTGTGAACTTTTTGGGGGGGTCGGCCTGTCTGACTGGCGCAACAACAAACTAATCGCCTGAAAAACACAATTTCACTTTCACGGCCAGCTATTACAGCTAAATTGTTTGATAATGTGAAGTGAGTCATTTTATTAAGCACCACACAAATGCAATCATGCGGCTGGACAACGTGAATCTGAGTGTGCACAAGTGTTAACATTAGTATGGGTTTTATGTTATTACTGCCTCGGCAAATGTAAATTCACTTCACTGATGGAGAACGCTCTGCTGAATCCCAAATGTGCAAAATACAAACAAAACAGGCAGCTTCAGTCCCTCGCCAGCTGCACACACACACACACACACACACACACACACACACACACACACACACACACACACGCACGCACGCACACACACACACACGTTCGTTTTATATCTTCCCATCTGAAACTAGGATTAGGACCATGAATAATGCATTTATGGAAATGTGCAATGGGTATAACTATAAAAGATGGGAGTGATTGAAAAGGCATTTTGTTAGATTGAGTTATGGCTGCCTGTGAGTTATGGATCCCCTCAGTTCAAGGAGCGAGTCGAACACCACTGAGGCTGAAAAAGCAAATAAATAAATAAAATTTTGTTTTATTTTTGGAGCAAAAAAGGTCAGAGTTTCTTCCTCCTCTAAAGGAGCACATTAATGCAGAACCCGATCCCTGCACTAAACATTTGTATGTGACAAAGAGCAGTCAGTAGTGAAACCGTCAGTGAGGGTGGAGAAAGTGACCTCCGGTTACCATCTGTGTGATGCAGCCCAACCTCCTTCTCTGTCAAAAATATGAGCAAAACTAAGATTTAAGATTTAAAACAAAGGTGGGACACGATTAAAAAGTTTAATCTAATTAATTAGAGGCTTTGCAATTAATGAATCTTGATTAATCGCATTTTAATCGTTCAAGAAAATTTGCCCCGAAAGCAATTTTTTTAACTAAAAGTAATGAAGCAGAGAATCAAACTACAGACATGGACATTATTGTTGTAAAGTCAATCTCTTTTAATTTCTAAAAAATGCTTTGAAATTGTTTTTCAATTCAAAACAGGAAAATAAGGTTGTTTTGAACTGTTGCTGCGCGTCACGCGTAAAAAACCCTGCTAGGCTGGAGCTATTCCAGAAGCTTCACTATGCAGCCTTCCAGCTCCATGACTTAGTCAATTTGGATGATTGAATCGTTAGGGCCAATAGAATCAAGCATTACTCACCAAAATTAGATTGACAGCTCAGTCAGCCAATGAGACTCGTCATAATACGGACATACACAAACCAGGAAAGAGAAAATTCCTACTGGATGTTTGAGTTCGAAGCCCGTTTTTTCAGTGAAGAAGACTTTGTTTTCTGTCTAAACTGTTTTCAGTGTGACACGAGAGGTAGGGCTAATAGTAAACAACAAGAAAGTCTGGATAAAACAAACGTTTCAAGGTGAAACAGAAAATGAGAGACAGAAATATCATTTAATTGTAGTTTTAGTTGTGTTTGGAGCACATAAAAAAGGTTTGCATGGTCTAGTAGCCAAGGTTCTGACATACATTTAGAGGTGCAGCTTGATGATATTGATATTCAGGGCATGTATTTTGCTGCTAAACTTCAAAGCCCCCCAATTGGGGAACCCTTGGCCTAAAGGGTTAAATGCGTTAATTTCTTTAACGTGTTGTTTTTTCTAATTAATCATAATTAATGCATTAAATTCCCATCCCTAATTTAAAAATAAGATCAATATATATTGAGAAATGATGGATTTATAATCTGTCAATAATCTAAGTTATCACACTCAAAATCTCAAATTCTCTCATGATCTGTTAGCTGTGTGTTCAGGGAGTTTCTCAGCATCAAACATTTGTATTTGTAGCTGAATATTTGCAAAACTGAACAAGTTAAAGTCATTTTTGTGATGATCTAAAACTTCATCTTATTAAAATCTTGGTTCATGCAATATTTTGTTTGCAAATACAAACAGAGGAAAACGTCAGTGCTCAAAGGAAAAAGAGCTCAAATATCATCAGACATCAATGATCAGATTATTTATTAATGTGCATCACTGTCTAATCTGGGCTGTGAGAATGATTTGTTATTATTAAACATCAGTTTATATATGGAGCTAGGGTGTTACAAAGCTACGTGTTACAAAACGAGAATTACATGCTACAACGAAAGTTACGTGTTACAAAATGAGTTACATGCTACAAAGTGAAAGTTACGTTTTACAAAACGAGAGTTGCTACAAAACGAAAGTTACGACTTACATAACGAGAGTTACATGCTACAAAACAAAAGTTACGTGTTACAAAACGAAAGTTACGACTCACATAACGAGAGTTACATGCTACAAAACAAAAGTTACGTGTTACAAAATGAGAGTTACATGCTACAAAACAAAAGTTACGTGTTACAAAACGAGAGTTACATGCTACAAAACAAAAGTTACATGTTACAAAACGAGAGATACATGCTAAAAAATGAAAGTTATGTCTTACATAACGAGAGTAACATGCTACAAAACAAAAGTTACGTGTTACAAAATGAGAGTTACATGCTACAAAACAAAAGTTACATGTTACAAAATGAGCGTTACATGCTACAAAATGAAAGTTACATGTTACAAAACGAGAGTTACATGCTACAAAACAAAAGTTACGTGTTACAAAACGAGAGTTACATGCTACAAAACAAAAGTTACGTGTTACAAAACGAGAGTTACATGCTACAAAACAAGTTATGTGTTACAAAACAAAAGTTATGTGTTACAAAATGAGCGTTACATGCTACAAAATGAAAGTTACATGTTACAAAATGAGAATTACTTGCTACAACATGTTACAAAACATGTTACAAGTTACATGTAATATTGTCTTAATCCTACCAACCAAGCAACATGTAGTAACATGAATATTATTTTAGCCACAGATTCAGTTGTTAGGTCATTAAAGTGATTTTTTAAAAATTCACCATGAATCAAAAGAGTACATTTTCGAAATGTGAATACCATCTGCAGAATTTTCCATTGCAGTCTTGCAGCTCAGACCTCAAGTACACACACAAAAAAATAAAAAGCCCTGTGAGCATTAAAAATTTATCCAATTTTAAAAGGCAATTTAGCAGTCACTTGAAGTTGCTATGGTGACGAGGGGGATATTTTGAGACAACTAATGACCTATGCAAAACCCACTCACTGTAAACTTCGCTCAAGCTAAATGAGATTGGTGTCTGTGTTGTGTGTGATACACAGCTGAGAACTTAATCCCCACACTGTGCACAGCCTTTTCCAGCACAGGACAAATTAAGGTTGTTAATATCAATGTACAACATCTGTGGGCTGTTTACTGTACCGGGAATACGAGCCGAGTAACAACCAGAGGCCAGCCCTGAGCTGCATAATAGCCTTTTGTTTTGATTGCTAATGCAGAATTTATAACCGTTGTCAGGTTAAGTTCAGAGAGAGAAAAATAAAATCCAGCCAGCAAAAGGGAAATGAAAACGCTTTAAGTGTAACTCAATATGTTTCACTTTAAATCTGCTTCAATATCTCTTTATTTTCTGGCTTACGTCAAAGATTCCACGTTGGAAAAGCTTTGAAGAGCTGCTCTGTTCTGAGGCGAGTCATATTTGTCCAATAACGGCTTGGCTTGTTGCAGCTGTCAGGGCTGAGACAGAAGGAGTCATGTGTTACTCATTTAAGTCCAATTTTTCCCATGCAAATGCCTGACATGTGTGACTCTCCAGGGCTCTGAGCTGAAACAGGATTTCTTCTTTTAGTTAAAGGGAAAGAATCCAGGTCAGATCCGTGTTTAAGCACCTGTGTTGTTTAAGGAAAGATCGTATTTGGGGAAACAATCCACTTGTGCTGTTTGTGGCATGGCTTTAAAATGAGCACAGCTGCTGCTGAATTAACAAAAAGTGGGATGAGGAACTCAGTTTTGGGTAAAATAAATAATTTCCTGTAAGCTGTGAATGCTGTCGGTGTTAAAATGTAAAAAAAGATATTTAATGTAAAATAGAGTAGTGTTTGTAGCTGTAATCAAACATCTGCTGCTTTTCCTGGTTTGTTGATCTTTATGCCATAAATGTCAGATTGATACAGTCATGTCACTTTGATCTGGAAACACTGGAGTTGAGTGCCCCCTGCTGGCCTTTAATGGTTATGACAAAAATGGATGACAGCTGAATGAATGAATGAATGAATGAAAAATTGGGAAATTCACATTGTTGCAGAAGCAAACGTCTGGATAAAAAAAAAGATGTTTCTGAGTAGAAAAAATGAATAAATGATAAAAAAGTTATACAATGCAAAATGTAAAATGACATAGAAATAAATAACTGCAGAACATTAAAATAGCTTTCTTTTTGTGTGCTGCAAAATAAAGATTGCACTAGGAAACAGGTGTGTTTTGCAAACAGTTCCATCTGGAGAAATGACCTTGTAGCATCTGAAGTGCAGCAGCTTGTCACAAAAGGAGATATCTAGTAGATTTGAGGTGTTTTTCATGAGGTGAAAGATGTTTTCAAGGAAGTATGTTCAGCTGATTGACCTCACGGAGCCAATAAAAGTTCCCCAGGATGGAGCTGACATTAACAACAGTCAAACTGTTTATAAAAGCTGCACTTTTCATATTTCTGCACCCAAAAGACAAACTTTTGACTTTTTAAAAAGTATTTTCCTGATTAGATGTTTATATTTACTGTTCTGGGATCATCAATCTCTAATATTATCATCTCCATCTCTGCTCATGTTTCTCTTTTCTGCACTAAATTATCTCCAAGAATCACAAAAGAGTAAACATCCCATGCATGCAGTCATATTTATGTTTCAACCCCTTCCTTCAGTCTGAAATTCTTATTTTGATTTCATGCGTGTAATGCAAGCTGCAACGTAATGAGTGGAGATTAGGAACAAAGACAGGAAATGCTCGTCCCCTTTAGGTCTTCTTCCTGCCCTTTCCTCTCTGCTGCACTAATGACCCGAGTGACTTCAACACAAAATAAATCATCATGCAGCCAAGTAAACGTCAGCTAAAGCTTTCAGGAATATGTTTGTGTGTGAGTGGTTTCATCAGAAAGCACGGTGTGTTTTCTGCAGAGTGAAATGAGAAGATGTTTACTTAATGAGAATAATCAGAGGAACGTTTTTGATCAGGTAAAGTTTTCCTTTATGCTTTACTTTCTTCTACAGCAGGACTAAAATGCAACAGGAATTCATAAAGCGAGCTGCAAAAGGAGAACTGATCTCAGCAAGAGATTGTAATAATCAACACTTTTGGGAAAGAGCGCCAGGATAAATTCAAATAGGGGTTTGTTTGCTTTTAAATTTGCATATTGGCCCAAAAAGTTTCCTCCAGATGTTCCGGTTTTGTCAAACACTCCAAAAACAAAACAGGCTTGTTGAATTTGGGTGAACGATTGTTTTTCTCTCTGTGAAGACCTGCCAACGTATCCAAAAGTGCTGCTGAGCTGTCATCCAAACTCAGCTGGGATAAGATCCAGGACTTTGGAGTCAGGATTTGAGTTTCATTTTATTCTAAACTCAAAAATATTTGTTCAACCCCATCAAGAGGTTTTTGATTTGGTAATTCTATCAGTTGCCAGATAATATTGATATAAAAAAATCTTTATGCAGTTTTCTTCTCAAGAACATCAAATCTTTGAAAAAGGAAGTGATTTTTATTGTTCCTGCAGGATAATAAAATATTAAACTCTTGTGCCATTTACATTAAAATAACATGACCGTTTCTCCACCACAGGCTCCAGTGGATAACATCATTTATCCTCTAGTAGTAAAAAAAAAACCTCAGGACGTGCTTTTCTTTGTGATGCACTTCCTGCTGAAATCATCTGGAGGTGTGGTGAAAGAAAAAAAAAAACTGGGGCTCAGATTACACGCCTCATTATCTGAACTATCTAGGACAGAAAAAACAGAAAGTAGTCAAGGCGGAGCTAAAAGTTTGGGGACTTTACTTTGCTGCAGTCAGTGCGCCGGATCAGGTCACAACAGAACCTCCAGGAGCCTCCAAGCAGTCAGCAAGATGTGCCTGTTCAGTTTTCTGAGTGCCTTCATCACCAGAATTTTATTCATCCTGGTCTCTCTGATCGCAGTCATCAGAGTGGTATGGGTCAAAGAGGACAACTATTACTGGCTCCTGACGCTCCTTTTTTTGCCGCTTGTGGTTGAAATGATCATCACTCTGAGGAGCCAGGGTGGGAGGGATTACAAATGGTAAAACATGTTCTGCATGCTTGTGTTGCATGTTTTTGTGCATGTGTTGAGCTCTTTATTTAATGTGTTTTCACATGTTTCATTGTTAAATGTGCATTTTTATATCTCTGCTCCCCCTCCTCTCTGCAGCCCATACCCTGCGTTTCCTGCTTGCATTTTCCCAGAGGCAACAACGTGAAACTTTTTATTTTCCCTGGAAATGAAACGTCGGACATCCTGTATAATTATTTATGTGGAGAAATTCCTTTTCGGTTTAACAATAAAATGCAGTGGGTGTGCATCTCGACAATCAATTCAATCTCAGCGGTCAAAAATGAGGGAATTTCACCTGTTGCTCTTTTGAATTATTAATTAAGCCTTATAGGAGCGTATGGTTGGTGTGTGGAGAGAAAATAGAAACTACTCTACTCTCCCAATCATTGCATTATGGAAACCAGAATGTATTTTTAACAAGAAAGACTTAAAAATGAGAAAATGAGGGAATATTCATGTTTGATATATTTTAATTTGATTATTTTAATCTGTGTTAGCAGTTTTAAAACAGCTTGTCTCAGCTCTGATTAATATAAACTGCATAAATATGATCAATTAATGAAACTGGATGTCGTGCAGGTTTTCTCCCACAATCCTTTTATTCCTTATAAGCATCATTCCCTCCATCTGGATCCTGGAGCTTCACCACCAGGAGAACAAAGATGCAGACAACCAGGTAAAGTGCCTGAACAAGCTTTTCTGTAAAAAAAAAAAATGCAATAATAGTTTATAAAATCTTCTCTTCTTTGCTTCCAGTGTAACCGTACAGACTATGCAAAGAGTTTAAACAGGATTATCCGCCTGAACACAAGTTTAAAAGACCTCCCTGGTGACTTAACAAAGGTAAGAGACTGGAAAATTAATTTCCACTTATTGCAATATATATATATATATATATATATATATATATATATAAGAAAACCAATCACTCTATAAATAAACCTAAATGTCAGCTGGATGATTCAAAAGAAGTAGATTATTTTGAGGTGATTTTGCCAGCCATTAGACATTTACAAGAAAGCATATGAGGAAGTGAAACATATACCGTATGCATGGATTCTATGAGTAATGGAGTCAGTTGATGCAGCATCATCTGTGTGTGCAATTAAAATGTTGTTCACTCACATTTTAGCAAGAAATAAAATCTGTCATGATTTTTTTCCCAGAGTTTGCTTAAAACATTATAAAGAGTTATCAGTCTTACTAAAATGATGTAAATATGAATGTAAACATGCAAATTGTTGTCAGGAAAGGACACTGCTCCTTTGCCTTAATTCCGTTGTGACTCTGGGAATATAGACAATAAAGACTATCCTGTTCGATTTTATAGAAATAGTTTGGATTTTTTAAGTTAGTATAGTTCTGTGGTCTATCCAAAATATTTTTATCAAGTTCTTTCACAAAATCCCTATCATGTGAAGTGATTTCAGCATTTATATGCTTGACAGTTCCAGAATGAGCCATTTTAGGGCTCTGTCACTTAAAAAAAACATCCTGGAGCTGGTCAC